>CM074950.1:22375732-22395230 GCA_037577455.1 Pangasius macronema
ATATATGTATAATTTTTTTTATTCAAATGATTTTCAAAAAAAAGATAGAAATAATAAATAGAAAAATTTCTTACAAATACAACAATTTCAATAGAATATTACTGCTTTATATGTGCTACAAGTATAAAAAAAAACAAGTAATACAGCTATAAAACCCAGTTCATAGATAAAGGCACACACATGTCACATGTCTACCAGTCCTCATCCAGTGTTGGCCATCAAATTCTACACTGCTGTACAGTCAGTTGTGTTCTGTGTTGTGTTGTGGATGTGCTAAACTCATTTCCTGTTTATTCTGTGCCTGCGTGTATCCCATGGCCGAGGGCAGCTCCCCTGATGAGTGACTTTTCAATGCCTTTTGATGGCGTTCGCTTGAGGAGGCTGAGTGTGCTCGAGTGTGCTCTTTTATTAGCCGATCTTTTCCTGGGCCCATGAGAGGGCAGGGTTTACAGAAGGGGGGACATGTGGTAAAATATATGAAAGGGGCAGTAAAAAAAGGGGGAAATAGTGTGGAGATCAAACAGAAGTGGGAAACTGGAACTGGAAATAAAGAAATAAATATAATATACAAAACCAAAAGTATTGAGAAACCTCACTAATATGATACACACCCACTGTCAAACTAAGGCTTGAAATTCCTTTAAAAATGCATTTTGGATTTTACTTACTTAAAAAAAACAAAAAGTATTTAAAGACATTTATATTTGACTTAAAACACAGTAATGTTTTCTCATAGCTAGCATTTAGCTCAATTTTATATTTCTTACATTAACTGTTAGTCTGAATATTCTCTATACAGTATATGCTCACTAGTGACTATACATCCAATATAACATTTGGAAGAAAAGCAGAAAAAAATACTTTTTTAAGCTTGTTAGAAAGGTTCACAGGGCATCTGGTTGAGACTGGAGGTGTATATTTAGACTGGATCCATTTAAAATGAAGTCTAGGGTTCATTTACAAAAAAAAAAAAAAATGCCAGTTTAGGTCATGAACACTTTGAGTTTAAATCAGATATGAATATTTTCATCACTAAACAGATACAGGTACAAATATACTGTGTTACACTTTTACACTCCTACCACCCACCCCCCTACACACCCACACCCACACATCTTTCTGTAGTGTTTGAGTGGTGATTCAAATCTGGCCCCTCTCTCTAAAGTTAATAATTATATTAGCTCTCAGCACTGCTTCTGTCTGTGTGCAGATAATATGCATATGACACAGCTTCCTATACCAAGAATAGAAACAAGAACAGTGTGAGAGTGCTAGGATGGGCGTAGTGTCAGGAATAAGTGTTTGTGTGTGTGTGTGTGTGTGTGTGTGTATGAAAGAAACGATTTATACAATCCATAACCACTATGGGTCATCTATAGACAGCCCTCACTACACTCCTGAGCTCATTGAATGCCCTCTCCAAACAAAATAAATTCATGATCCTGCCATTATAAGTGTGTGTGTCAGTCCAGCTCTCCATCCTGAAGCAATTTTCTTGACCAGATTCATCTCTCTTAAGTGCTCTCCAAGCTTTGGTTCAATCCTTGCCTGTGCCTTCACCCATGTCTCCACCTTCTGTTCTGTGAATTCTATGGCATAGAGCAAAGCTTTTCCCCAACCTCGGACAAAATCAAAGCTAGGATCTCTATCTGATTTCTCTCTAGTTACCCATCTACTGTGCTATGCATTTCCCTCCTCATTTTCTTTCTAACTGCTCTTGTGGTGTGTGTTTTCAGCCGTCTGATCCAATCGTCTCCTCCCTATAGTAGTGAATCTCAATCAGGAGTCGACTGGAGCCAAGACCTGAGAGCATCAACGGGCCCAAATCAATCAGAGATAGAGAGATAAAGCTGGGAGAGGAAAGAGCGCTCACTGTCAGCACTACCAGCAGGAGAGCTGCTGAATCACGGCTCCTGCTGCATGGGCAAACACACACACATGGTAAAACACTCTAGTCTGTGCTCTTTCACTTCTCCTCTGATCACAGGCCTAGCAATCACTGATCAGTATCACTGTCTTGTCTCATTGCTGCTGTAATACCTCTAAGGTCGGTGATATTCTATTTGCTGCCGACAATCAGAAACCTATACATGCTTTTGTGTCGACTTCAGTAGCTCTTTGCAGAGCTCTCCTATCTGGCTTACTCAACAGATTTATTATTAATTTACAGCTCACTCAGAATTCTGCACCAGAATCCTCAAATGCCAGAATAAGGGATCTGATCACACCATCTCATTGATTACCTCAGTGGATTAGTCCCCTGACCCATGACATAATGTCTAGTTGTGTTTTATTCGTTTACTTTGGTGTTTTGCTACTTCTTTGTGTTTAGGTTCACTTCCTCACTTGTGACCAGTCTATTTTGTTCTGTCTTTCTGTTTGTTTTAACCTTATTCTTATACTTTACACTGTAAATAGTCCCTCACACACAAGTGTCCATACATGTCTCTGCTGACATTAACCAAGATATAAAGCTTGCTTCTTTAGTTTTGCGCTGTAGCTATGAGAACATGTAGCTACTAAGTAATGGATGCTTTATTTAATATTGATTTATTCTATTAACTTGATATATAATTTTACATTTAATACCAACTTTTCTCTACTATTTCCTAAACTGTCTATGTAGAATTGGTAGAATTTATCTATATGTATTTAGAGGAAAGTGTCTGATGATTTAGATGCTAATCCCTTACTAACACATAATTGCTGATTACATTTTAGGGTGAAGGTTTTTGGCTATTCCTTTGAGATTTAAAAAAAAAAAAAAAAATCATGCACAGTATACAAAAATGGCACAGTATACAACAATGAGCTGACAGTACTAGGATCAGCGTCTCTCTCGTGCAAGTCTGCTAAAGCCAGTATTATTGTTGTGAACTAAGTGTTCATTTTACATGTACTGTAAGTGAAAAGACAACATCATTCTTACGAAACTGTTAGTATGGTATAGTTTATGGAACATATGCCCATATAGATCACCCAGGTCATCAGGTAGATTAGTCTGATTGTCCTTTTTATCCCTGACTAATATTGACTTATATATAAAGCATTTCATGGACATGGCTTGTAACTTGCACATTCACTCAAGCTGGGTGTCCATTGACATTTCAAACATTATTTAAGCAAATTTACCAAATGTCATTGAGGAAAAAAATGAAATGGGAATTAATCTGTTTCCTCAACTGCTTTAAATTAGTTCATTTTAATCAACTGCTTTATATCTGGAGGTGCTGTTTGGCAAGCAATGGCCTGTTTAATTGGGACTGAAATCTCTTTTCCACTCTGATGTCATCTGCTAATAGCTAGGAACACAAATGGGCCAGAAAAATTCTGGGAGAAATTTATGCAAATCCATTTTAAGAAAAACTTAGGAATTCTGAATGTTAAGAATGATGTTTGAGCAACTATAGTGTGTGTGTGTGTGTGTGTGTGTGTGTGTGTGTGTGTGTGTGGAAGGTGGGGGGGGTGCAATTTAGATTACACTTTTAAGGTTAAAGTGTAATCAGCAAAGTGTAAAAAATCTTTAGTGCAATATTTGAATGAATTTGGAATTTCAGACATCAGTTCACTTACTCTCACTCACTGATTTGCCTAACTACTTAGGCAGGGTACATTGAGCCTAAATTTGAATATAATACACATTTTTTTCCCTCCAAGTGTCACCATGACTCTAATATTCTGCCCAGACCTGCATACTGCAGCCATGTTGCAGAGAAGAGAACCAGCAAAAAAAAAAAAAAAAGCAGCAGGGTGCTTTGTAAGAGTCGTGCTTCGCATCAATGATTATGTGTGTCCTTGTTAAAGGGTAAATTTTCTTCCCTCGTATTCCTTCTTCCATCTTCTCATGTCAGCTTTTACCTATCCATCTCTCTTTTCCTGTCATATTCTCTTCCTTTCTCTATTCATCCTGAGCAGGGGGAACACTATCCTCTGCCGCCTCGGCATGCTGCTGCTGGTTGCTGGGATTGTCGCTCTTATTTTTGAATGTGTTTGCTTTGTGGCTGAAAAGACACCCAGAAAGGAACATCTGCTCCGTGGTCTTATACACATTCATGCAAACACATACACTCCTGGTCCACTTTATCAGGAAATACCTCTACACCTGTACATTTGCGCAGTAATCAGCCAATCACATGGCAGCAGCACAATGCAAAAAAATAAATAAATCATGCAGATACAGGTCAAGAGCTTCAGTTAATGTTCACATCAAACATCAGAATGGAGAAAAAGTGTGATCTCTGTGTCTTTGATCGTGGAATGGTTGGTGTTGCCAGATGGACTGGTCTGAGTATTTCAGACACTGCTGATCTCCTGGGATTTTCACCACAACAGTCTTTAGAGTTTACACAGACTGTTGCAAAAAAAAAAAAAAACTGAGTGAGCAACAGGTCTCTCTTTTTGATAAGAGAGGTCAGAGGAAAATGGCCAGATTGATTTGAGCTGCCAGGAAGGATATAGAACCTGAAATAATCACTTTTTACAACTGTTATGAGCAGAAAAACATCCCAGCATGCACAAAACATTGAAGCTTGAGGTGGATGGGCTACAACAGCAGAAGACCACATTCGGTTCCACTCCTGTTAGCCAAGAATTGAATCTGTGGCTATCATGCGCACAGGCTCAGCCAAACTGGACAATAGAAAATAAAAAAAAAATCACCTGGTCTTTTTCCAATCTTCAACTGTCCAGTTTCGTTGAGTCTATGCAGTGAGGTGTATAGGTGTTCCTAATAAAGTGAACGGTGAGTGCATATACACAGTAAAACCAAGGGACACATATATGCACTCGCATAATACAGCAACTTGAAGCATGAATATGAGAGGCTGATACACATACATACATGCACTTGGTAAGGGTTTTTTTGTGATTGCATTTCCTTCCCCTTATCCCACCTCACTCCACAGCTCTTAGCTAAACACAAACTATGCAGCTCATCTATATCTATCCTCTCAGAATCCAGAGATAGAAATATTGCTGTACTACTACTGGATTTTAAAGCTTATTCATTTTTTATTTTTATTTATTTTTTATTTATCACTTCAGAGGATCTAAAATCTGAATATTCCTTACTGTCTCAACTGTGAAAATAAGGATTTGTGTCCATTATAAATAGAGAAAAAGCCAATAGATAAAGACCCATGTGGCCTTCCCTGAGACAGTCAATAAATAGAATTTTAAATTACAAATCAAATTTCAATTAGAGGGTTTTGATCTCTTTATCTTGCAGCTCAGCTGGTCTTCAAGCTGCAGTTCATTCTGCTCTCCAAATGAACACCTTACAGTATATGATAAAGCTGTACTACAGACACAGCTTGGTTCATTTGTCATTGTGTTTAGTGTTGTTTTTATGCTTTGAGTTGTATATAAGTTTTATATTTAGTTTAATTAACTCATTTTAATTTGCGTTTGGGATTTGTTTAATGCATATAGGCAGTAGATGTGCGCATAACCTACTGACTTGCGTAATATTCTTAAAAATTGGTCTGTACTGTTTTCAGATCATGAACTTTATAAAATATGTTGGGTGTTTGTTAAAATCACCTACAATGCACTGCTGCAGGTTAGTTTTTGTATGATACACCCTTGGTGATATATTTTCTTCCTAGGATGTGCTGGGAATAATTAATGAATGACATAATGAACGGGTCTTATTTAGCAAATATCTTAAGTGATGTAGCTAGCTATGCTGAACTATTCTCTCTTTCTCCTGATTTCTCTCAAGTTATTCAAATTCACACATTTTCATCAAGATGATAAAGCTTGGTAGCTAGATAGCTAGCTGACTTTCTGTGAGCTAATTTTAGCTGAGGTCAACTGATTATATCCAAGGATTGACACTTTTAATAACAACAATCTTGAAGTCTGTCATTTTTATCGTTACTTCCAAAAGTTCAATACAGATTATGCACTTTTTATTATTCCGATACTATAACATTAGCTTGATAAACATTCCAAAAGCATCGCTTACTTGTATCTGTGTAGAGAACATTATGTACTCATTTTGAATATATTTGTAATTGTCTTCAGTTTCATCTGTAACATATACAGTACACAAGCATGGTGAAACACAGACGGTGTGACTAATAAGCTATTCAATTTTATGAAGCAATAAGCCAAACGTTAAATAAAATGCTTATGGTGCCTATGGCAGGGATCACCAGTTCCACAAAACAAGTAGAATACTTTCCTTAACATATACAGACGATAGAGGACCAACTGTTCAGGCAATAAATTTCACACGTACAAACACAGGTGAAATAATGGCTTTCTTGCATGCATCTGTTACAGTAATAAAACCTAGTCATACTGAACATACACAATATTTACATTGTTCACCCACTTATACGCAAATCCACAAAAACCCTAAAAGAGAACAGCAGGCAAAGAAATGAATAAAATAAAGAATACATTTTTTAACACATGCACATTAGTACAAAGAAATAATAAAATAAAACACGACTCTATACATACAGCACACACATATATCTGTGATGAGGTGGGTTAGGATGTGTTGGCACAGTGCTAGAGGAGCAGATGGTCCGAGCTGGAGCCCAGCCCTCTTCACACTCTTCAGGGAGGGGCAGGCAGAAGAGCCATCCATGAGCCAGGAAGATCCCTCAATTCCCTGTTTCAGACCTGACAAATAACATCCATCCCTCTCTCTCACACACTCACAGTCTCAGCTCCCTCAGGGCATGACCTTCCCTTCATCAATTTATATCCTCTTAATATGTTCATCACAAGCATATTTAAAAAAAGATGAATGTGGTTCTAACAAGCACAGCAGTCTTCTCTGGAACATTATCTGTAAAGACATGCCTTTGGGGATCAGTGACTTAGAATTTGGAATCAGCATTGACACAGTAGCATCTAGCCTGCACTAGCCTGTTTCACACAAGTCGCTTGTGGTTTTTAAACTTTTGGGTGTGTCACGACTGCTGGTGTTATTGGACATGCGCTGTTGTGGACATGCACAGTAGTACCTGTATAGCTTCTAAAAAGCTAACTAGTTAGACACAGTTTAATAATGCACTAATCACTGGTTGTTTGATTTACATGCTAGGCTTTGTAATAGCCTCCTTAGAAAAGCAAGCCAAATGTCTAGTACACTCACCAGAGGCACCAACAATCTCTGCTACTTCCTTCCAAGCAGTATATTTTGGTCATGTATCTCTATACATATTTAATGAGTCTTATATGACAGATTAAGATGAAACCATGTTTATGGGTTTTTCTCCCATTTTTGTGCATCAAGCATTAAAAGGGAACTAATTGCAGATAGGAGCTAAAGTTGTGAATGAGGAACTGAAGCAACGTCGGACCATGCACAGCATAGGATTGGTCAGATGAATCAGTCGAGTCACTTGTTTAGGTTTGGCGCTTTACTGTATCATAACAGAATTGTCAAACTGTAGCTTTTTCACATGTTGCTGAAATTGTAGCTATATGCCATGTACGTTCATAGAAAATGAATGATCAGTTGTTGCTTTGTCACTTGTTAGTGTGAACGTAGGGTGTAGTGTCTTGCAAATAAATGAGGCAGAATCCAGTGAAAGCACAGAAGTCTTTCAGAAAAGAAGTAGCACAAGTCAATGTCCATATGTCCAGAATAAACTGCAGAGTATTTACATAAATTTAAATTGATCTATTGATTGTAGTAGCAAAGTTCTTCTTCAGATCGACTGCCTTAGTTGGCGCCATCCTCTAAATTTAAGGGATTGCACAGAACTTGCAAACAACACATGAAAACTAGGAACAACATACTTAGATACACACTCACTTTTGTGTTGTTTTTGCACACATTTTTGGTGACAAAATCACTGCAAAGGTTTCCAGCACATTGTGTGTTATTTTTTTATTTTGTGCTTTTAAACATTCTTAAACATCTCATTCTTAAACGATCCAAATAGAGAGCTAATACTACCTAACATATAGAGTGCTAATTCTAGCTAATGTTAGCAGATGCTGTTCAGCAAACTCTGTAGATCTAACATACTAAGACTAAATGAATGAATCCTGACTTGAAGATTAACTTGAGTAATGTGAACTGCATTTATCAAAATGGTGTCTTGAAAAATTAGAGTTCAGCAAGATGGGTCTATGGTAAATGGTAAATACTATTGCAGATGTTTAGGCACAGCATTTACCATTTTTGACACCTTGCTATGGTGATACAGGAGACATCTCAAAACTATGCTTTCTGCTTTCTCAGCTAAAGCAGTGGTCAGACCAAACACAAATCACATTTGCCTGGTAGAAAAGCAAGTTCACTGAAGGGGAAAGGACGAGGGTGTAAAAGACACATTGTTTCTGTTAGTAGATACTTTTGTTATTGGATACTCATCAACACTAGAATTACTTTATGTTCCTGTATGCAGGATGGATTGTGCTATGTCGCACTATTCAATATTTTCTTTCAGTATGTAAGCTATCATAATTTACTTTTTAAATTATAACAAGTTGTTTGATTTGTTCGATTTTTCCATTCTTGTCAATAATAAGTAATACATTCTGTTTTGTTTTTTTTTTCTTTTTTGAGCATGCTAGGATTTTTTCTTTAGCAGTGCTGGCACCTCTGCAAATGTTATAAGCTAATTTGTATATTATACACAAAAACAGAAATTGCATTATACACAATCAAGTGGTTAAAATGCTAATGTAAACAGGGTCCAGGCTTCCACTAGAAACAAGTGCAAGACAGTTGTAGGAGGAACAAACAGAGAACTAAGGCTAAACACTAGGGTGGAGACAAGTGCTAAGTGCTGGTACTCAGGCGTGCTCCAAACACTAATCATGAAAATCATAGTGACAGACTGACTGATTAAATTCCAGCCCATACTCACAACAACTAGACGTTCAACCTAATTCTACAAAATAACAAAGTAAACATGACTGAGTGACATTTATGCTGTCGCACACACAACACTGATTGCTTCCACAAGCAGATTCCTTTAAATATAAATTCCAATTATATTAGTATTTTTTATTCTGTGTTTACCTAGGTATATTGTGTCACATGACATGTGAAAGTACTGCTAGCTCTAACCCCTACTACTGTCCTTAGGTTGAATTGGTACGAAAAACTGGTGCCAATTGGTATAAAAAACGGGGAACTATTAGTACTCGATTAGTGACTAGATTTAGACAGAAGGAAATGGCCCTTTGAATGCTTTGCATCATTGTTCAGTGGACTTTCACCTTCAAACTCCAAATAACACTAAACCACATCACTGCTGAATGCTTCATTCTGATTGTGTTTCTGTAACAGCCATTCTGACAGTAGTACAGGCTGTAAGACAAATTTCAGGTTTGTATTAATGTACTTATTCTAGTAAGTTCTTATTGTTCCTATAGTGACAACTTGCACAGAGACTAGAACAGGGTAAGGCAGGCAGGTGAGAGAATGACTGTTTATAGGTTCTATAATATCATAGTGATAACAGGAACTTGTTTCACAGATTTTCCACAATCACAGATAAAATGTAAGATAAAATGTCATGCTTTAATAAAATTAAATTGTTGGAAGATTGGGGAAAATATGAGGAATAAACCACTTCAGGATGTGCTGTTATTGGAAAATAATCAACATTAGGGTGCTAACGATAATCACCACCATGCTGTTTATTTGTTTTATTCCTGCTATATTCTACTATAAAACAATTCACATACACATGTGGATGACTCAAATAAAGACCTAGTCAATCTGCATGATAAAATGCCTTTTTATTAAATTTAGGTTTCCAGACAACACAATGGCCTATTATAATGATTATTATTTTAGTGGATAATTCCCTCACATCTTCACACCATTAAAAAAAAAAAAATTGCAAGGCTATTTGACGTTATATTGTTTAACACGGTATTTCAAATGTTAGTGCAGGCACTAATCTCTGCAAAAAGTTTCTAATTTGCATTGACATTTACATTAATTGCTGGATGACTTTTGGATAAACTCTGAAAAGGACAATCATTTATAATAAGTCCAAACAGCATTAAAACAACAGGGTTTAGAGGTTAATGGCCCAGAATGTAGATCACACAGACTAAAATCCTTAGTCATCAAAAGCATAACAACCCAAACATTGTTGGAAAGTTATTATTCTGTTGACCTTTCATTTCAGTAACAGTAATAAACCTGAATTTTTTTTTTCATTTGCTATGGTGAATGCATTCGTGCATCATGAACTACTAGGTGTTTTCTTTGTCCTCTTATAGGACAGCAGCGTCGTTGTCCTTCAGCACTTCCATTAATCTGATGTAATTACACC
The DNA here is from genome assembly GCA_037577455.1 of Pangasius macronema. NCBI lineage: Eukaryota > Metazoa > Chordata > Actinopteri > Siluriformes > Pangasiidae > Pangasius > Pangasius macronema. The sequence continues at coordinate 22,386,001 of CM074950.1, forward strand.
AATAGAAGGGCATTTCATAAGTGTGTGTCCTTCCCCAATCTCGGACGTTGATCGAAAATTACGATGGGCTAAAGATGTACTGAACTACTGGCCTTGCTGAGTTACACCTTCATGCACAATAAAACAAAGCTAACACCTTTGAGATTCGATCATAAATGAGGACACTGCACTCCGACAATTGCATATAAAAAAAAAACTGTCCTCATATTGTGCTATTAAACACGGATGGATTGCCCTGCAAGCTGTTAAAGTTGGCGAAACATTATACAGCGCCGTCAGATGATAAGAGCAGAAATGGGAACTATCTGAGAGACTCACAAACACTCAATGTATTTATCATGTCAAATGTGGTGCGATCTGGAAATAGAGTTGTGGTAGTGCTATCTGAGCTCCTGATTGCTGAGTTTCATTATTTATGCAAGGCATGGGCATCATCTGGTGCAGTGCACACCCTGCAGCGGTGCGAGTAGAGTCATCATTACCTCCCTAATAGCCCCAGCATAATGACAACTCCCTCTCCTCCCAGCACCTGAAAAAGAGTGTGTGCCAATAGAGGGCTAATGGAGACTAAACAGGATCTCTAGGAGTCCCCTTAATACTACACACTCTTCCATTTTTGTTTCTATCATATCAGTGTCTGCTGGTGTATACTTCCTTTGAAGAAGGCTGCGGGAAGACAACAAAGCAGAAAGATGCATCGTTGTCAGTATACACTTCAAAAAGGCCACTTTAGGCATCAATCACATTCTCTCTTTGTCTGTTCAACACAATCTTTGGTCAATAGAGCCGCTAGAAGAGACAAACTCTCTGCTCATAGTGTGACACTTGGATGAAGATGAATAAACTGGAATCTGCGCACCACTGACAGGTTATATGTCATGTGGATCTATTCCCTCTTCTTGAAGTTGGATGAAAACTGCAGCAGCACGGCAGCTAAATACATCAGGAATTATAGCTGCTATAGTGCTATATTGTCCTCCATGACTCGGCACTCTGCCTGGGTTCAACTAGCTGCATTGTGATTAAGTCTTCAGAGAGATCACTCAGGTGCAGCTTTGAGCTCTTTAATGAGCTACCGAAAAAGCTTTAAGGACATAAGCCCTCAATGCATTGAATTGTTTAGTATTGCTCATTAAATGTTGTCAAATCGCTTTCATATACGTTTGTCTGCATATATGTTTGTATGCATGGAGCCTCTGTGCATATAAACATTTCTCCTTATTCTGTTAACTTTTCTTTTAGTTTTACTGTAGTTTACTGCATAATTTACAATAAAATACCTTGCAAGTTCCCCCACTGGGCACAGTGTGCACTGCTTTCTCTTCTCCATATGCTTGTGTTTATACTGCCATGTGCCTTTGTTTTGGTTTTGGTTCTGTCTTATCATTGGTTTATTATCCTATTGTGTTCACCTGTTCCATGTTCCACCTTGATTACTTATTATTGGCTACTTGGTTGTTTATTCATTGTGGTTTCTCTTCCTCCCTGCAATATCTTGTCTTCTGAGTGTTGTTTCTTTTCTAATAAGTTCCTGTGCTATTTTTCTGATTAGGTGTTATCCTTTTTTAGATTGCCTGCATGTGCACTGAGCCTTTCTTTGAACTATTTACTATGATCCTTAGATTGTTCACTGTATAGTGTTCCCTGTATCATCAGGAGATCATGTGTTTGAATCCCAACTATGCTACAGTCATTCATGGCCAGGAGTCCAAAAGAGCAATTATTCTCTCCCCTGTCAATCAGATCAACATTAGACAATTGTGGCCATCTGTGAGCTCATTTACATGGAAGAGGGTAGTTATCACTTTCCTAAATAAAAAGTAAATAAACAAAAACAACCAACCAAATAAACAAACAAAAAAATACATTCAGGGTAATTACAGTATTTATCTATGCAAAACTTAATTTCTCAGTCAACTCAGTTGATCTAATTAACATGAGTCAGAAGTGTTATAACTGAAAGTATATTTATATTAGAGGGATCATGTGCAGGTCATATTTAACTGGAAGTAACAACAAGAAAGAAATAAAATCCAATAAATAAAGGTTGCTATTATATTCCCTTCATCACTTATTTACACTCCCATCTGTGCAGGCCCACCTGCCATCAGTATGTGGAGGGGTTTTATGTGCCTGTTTCCATAAATATTGATTACATTGCTAATAACAGAAATGACGATAAAATATATTGGGTATTTTAAAAGAAATCTAGCCTAGGTCAGTCATTTCTAGCAGCTGTGAAGAGAACAGGAAGGTTAATGCTGTATTGAAGGTTCTAGAGAATGGATGTCTGTGATGGTTCCAAAAAAATCATCTAAAACTAATCCACAATAGTAAGACCCGGTGCCCCTGCTCCAGACTAAAAGTGATGAAATCCTGTATTGTACAGTTGTTGACTGAAGCTCAGGTTAGCAGGAAAATGGTGAGGTCTTTGGATCATGGGAGCAACAGAGAGATAGTGAGGAAGCCTAGCTCTGATAAAAATAAAAAAAAATCCTATCCTGTTCAGGCTGCAGAATCATTGAATATTTAAGTTGCAGAAGTTCATGCATAAAAAGAAAAGATTGAGGGAGGGAGAAAAAGAGAGAGACAAGTTCAGCGATCCCTGGTCCTTTCATTTGTTTGACATTTTGGTTATGAAAAATGACAGAACTGAGCAAGATCAATTCTTTGCTCCATGGCACTTTGGGTGTATATATATATATATATATATACACACTGTATATAAGTTACTATATCCTTCCTGGCATCTCGAACCATCTAGCCATTTTCTTCTGACCTCTGTTATCAACGAGGAGTTTCCACCAACAGAACTGTCACTCACTCAATGTTTTTCACACCATTCTGTGTAAACTCTAGAGACTGTTGTGTGTGAAAATCCCAGGAGATCAGCAGCTTCTGAAGTACTTAAAACAGCCCTTCTGGTACCAACCACAATCAAAGTCACAGAAATTGCAATTTTTCTTCATTCTGATGTTTGATGTGAACATTACCCGAAACTCTTGACTTGTATCTGCATGATTTTATACATTGCGCTGCTGCCACATGATTGGCTGATTAGATAAATTCAGTGAAGGTGCAGGTGTACAGGTGTTTTATACACACACACACACACACACACACACACACACATACATATATATATATATATATATATATATATATATATATAATTCTAAAATGACATTTCAGCATTTATTTAGTCTCCTTTCATGTTTTACATTTTCTTGCGCTGATGTAATTTCTTTACATTAAATATTCATTTTATGCCTATTATTTACATGTACAGTACATTTAATTTTTTGCCAGATGTCTTTAAGTTACTTGCAAGGAAGTTGGCATTCAATCCAACCATTCTGGTGAAGGTTAAGGATTTTTTTCTCTGGACAACAGTGGCTCTCTGGCATTCCTGGGATTTGATGATTCATTGGTCAGAAATATAATGATAGAAAAAGGTACATAAACGTTTGTCAGTGAATGAAAGAGGCAAGATGATTGACTCATTATATAAATAACTAGTTTTTTACATGTTGTCTTCTCTTAAGTCTAAGTCTCCAGAACAGATTTCTGCAATGCTACAGCATCTACAAAAAAAAAAAAAAATGTTGCCCACAACCCAAAATAGACATCATGTTTGGTTCACTTCATGCAGTCAGTTCGAGTCAGGGTCGATTCACTTTCTCACTGCAATTGAACTGCACTAGAGTTCACTTGGAACTGGACTGAGACCAGCTTGCTTTGGAGTGCGAATGTTGTGTATTTGCTTTTGGTTTGTAAATGATGTGCAGTGACTGAAACCAAACCAAATAGCAAATCAAAAAAGGGACATTTTTGTTCTGATTCAAACTCGACAAAAGGACTAATATGAGAGAAAATGTGATCAATCTTCAAATCTAGTCTGCTTGTTTAGTTGCATACACTAGCAGGTTCTTTCAACGAATGTGCGGATTAAAGGATCGTGGACATAGATGCTGTATCTGAAACATAACAAAAGCTGCCTACTCAGGCTGTATTCGGAGAGACAGAAAGACTAAATTGAGTATTTGAATAGATCCTGACCCTGTGATCCCTCCATCTGGCTGATTTTTGATAGGAGACATGTACCCCATAATCTTGTGCATCAGCTCTGGTTTAGCAGCCATTATGGGAAAAAAAATGGAGATGCAAAACAGCAGGATGTTGGGAAAGAGAGTGCAGTGCACATACAAATGTGAGTTTTGACTTATTTGACTAATATTTATTAATCATGAAATAGAAGGTGTAGTCACAGAACATTTGCCCTGTCATTTCCACAATTTATGTAATTACTTGAGTTTACAGAACATTTTGGGGCTAATAAGCATTAACCTAGGTGTCTTTACAACATTGTTTGTTGTGGGAATGTTATTGGTGCATGGTACACACATGCCTGAACTCCATCCTTGCTCTTCCCTTTTAGTTAAGCTGTCACAGCTAGGCATTCCAAGTCTCTGCTTACACTATGATTACCATATACACCCTGTGTTCGGTGTTGTACAACGCCATCATACCTAACAATCTGTTATTTCTATCTGTTGAGTTGTACGTGTTGCCTGATATGATACTAGTTCAACATTCTGATAATGCAATAGCCTGATACACTGCCAGGTTTCTCTTGCTTGGAGTCCTTTGTTCATCCAATTCACCTTCCTTATTCAGTGAATCATCTCAGCTATATTTCCCAGTGACTTCACAACAACAGGTGATGTGACTAAAAGCTGTTGTATGGATTTCTGTAAAGCTGCTAAAATCATTCTATGAATGCAACTGATCTGAAGTGTTTTCATTTTACAGGCTCCTTTTTGTTCTGGAAAGCACTTCACAGCATGTATTTGAAGTATATTAAAAGTTTTATATAATCAGTGTATATATGAATATATACCCTTTATTATTATTTTGTATGTATAATATATGCCTATTATTATTATTGCTATTATTATTATTATGATTAGTAGTAGTAGTAGAAGTATGTAGCAATGTATATATGATTCAAGACTATTGTCAGATAATCTGCCATGATAAACGAGTTCCATCACTTTTAGCACCTGCAGTATCATTCAGTGGCGGCTTTATGAATCTTTTAAGGTCAAAACCTTCTCTGTGTAATCATGAAAAATATCACTTTGGTTCTGTAGGTCATGGAGTCCAACAGCCCCAACAGCAGACTACAGATTTATAAATGGCTGTCATTGCACAGGTCACTATAGCGAGGACACAGTTTAGGTCAAGGAGAGTGGAAGCCATGGCATACTGTCAGAAGTGACTGTTTACCTCTGATGTTTCAAAGAACTGGACACTATGGTCAAAAATGTTATCAATTCCACTATTACTATTACTAATGATACTTATCATCATGAATATAATAAATGTATTTTGTTTAATAAATTATTTTTAATTTGTTTCTCTGCTTGCACTTTATCACAATATTATTTATTGCTGCTTATGCTGTATACTTCTTTCTGGCACTGTGGGGTCTGTCTGTCTGTCTGTCTGTCTGTCTGTGTCTACCTCTAAACAAAATGGTATAGTGGAACTCGAAATGTGCTTTTTATGGTTCTTTTGGATCCTTGAAAATATTTTATCTGGCAGCAGGAAATATACACATAAAAATAGAAACCCTTTAGTTGCCTTTAAAAAACATATAAACTGCAGGTTCTGTAGACTGAGGAACTATTATTAGATCTCATGCTGTGAAATACCAGGCACTAGGATGAGAAGAAGTAGAGCACATTTCATCATTACTGCTGACCACATTGGGTTGTAGAGGTTTAAACTATAACACTCAGAGGTTCACAACCGAAGGCAGAACAACAAGAGGCTGACCTTCAAATTGGCTGCAATTAGGACTGCGGGTTTGGTGCTAAGGGTGAGTAGTTTGCAGTACTCCGAGTTAGGACTGTAGGCAGCGCTGGAGCCACGGGGCATCACGGTTGAACAAACAGCATGCAGCAGAGAGGATTGTGGGGGTGATCCTGCTTGGAATGCTGCAGTGTTTAAACAGATGGGCACTTCGGCTGAGGCAGACTTGCACAAATACGCACAAATGTACATACACACAAACACACACATGTGCACACACTTTCCATTATACAAGAAAAAGTGGCAGATAGGAGTGGAAATGCCTCTAGAGGATAACCATGAAAGAAAATGGCAGTGACAGAATGGGAGAACAGGGACAGAGAGAGACCGAGATAGAGGAAGAAAGAGCAAAAGTGGGAGAGAGGGATGAGAGTGGGAGGGGTGGAAATGAAACAGAGATGATGACAGAAAAATGAGGACAATCTGTATGCGACAAAGAGACACTGAATGAGGATTGAGGGAGACAAATAGAAGAAAAATAGATAGGAGAGAAGCTATTTACTTGCTCCAACTGGATTTGAGTGTGGTGTGTGGTGTGCCTGTGTGTGTGTTCATTCCAGCAAGAACATCTGAAATAACAGGAGGATGGAAGACACAAGTGATCCCATGGAAACAGATGTGCTCAGTGCTGACACCATGAGGAAGAGGACTGCAATTTCCTTCACTACTAGAGTGTCAGTGTCTTCATGCCGTAATGGTCCAAATCACTAATAACCACCTGCATCCCATGTTGTCTCCGAAATTCAGCTCAAGACAGATATATTAAAATATTTTGGAAAGAGTGGAGCAGACCAGACATAACGTCTTTGAAACTGCCTTGTTTCAAAGGGATGTTTCTTCTCTTTTCCACCACAAGACAAAACAAACATATTCGTATTTCTGCATGTTTCACCTATTCATAGGGAGTTGTAGGGAGTGACTGGTTGGCCTGCATCCAAATGAACCCATCAGCATTTGTCTGAAATTATTTATGTAAATAATTTTTCAGCCAAACTGAACAGCTGGTCACTGCGTCTGTATGGCTATATAACTGATTAGGATCATATGGTGACCACATTGTAGAGAAATAGCACTGATATTTCACTCAGAAATTCAAATAAACTCAATTACATTTTATTTAAATGGGCCTTTTAACAATATACATTGTCACAAAGCAGCTTTACAGAAATATGGATGTAAATCTGGCTCCATAACGAGCAAGTCAGAAGTGATAATGGCAAAAAATAAAAAAATAAAAATAAAAATTTCCAAGATTACATGAGGAAGAAATCTCATGAGGAAGCAGACCCAAAAGTGAAAATATCCTTTTCTAGGTGATACCCGTTAGGGGGATTTTGATCATTACGAAGTAACTGCCATTCAAAAGCTTTTGGACACCTTGAGTTTCTTATGTTTTACTACAGTTACAATACCACAGCACTCAGTCTGATATGTTATCAGTTCTATAGTAACAGCTAATTCTCAGGGACGTGTATGGCGAACGCTTCACATAATCTAATGCTAATAATAAACATATTAAAATGTGTTTTTTTTATTAACAAAAGTAAAACCTATTTGCATTGCTATGGTGAAGTTAACCTTTGAGACAGTTGTTTATTTATGGAATGAGTCTCCAGTGTCAGCACATTGTAATCATCAGTAACTTGTCTGCCACTGAAAAGTCTTTAAGTTATTATTTCTGATGTTTTCTGGTCCCTTAGTAATATGACAAGCTTTTTTTATTTTGCCTTTTTAACAAAAATGAGGGAGCGACTGTTTATAGCTGCTACATTAATGTAATTAAAAACTGCTACAAATTATAGTGAACTGCTCTTTAATTAATTCAAAAAACATCATTAACAAATTACTATAGTATAAGAGAAATAAAACACTTCAAGACTGTTATAGGAACACAATCAGCTTCAGGGTTGTAATGACCCTCATTCTTGCATCACACCACCCTGTTGTTGACCATTTTCCTATAACAGCATATAAAAGGCTATAAATAAAAGACTTGTACCAATTTCTTTTTTTAGGTTTTCAAATTTTAGAGTGTTTAAAATTAATTAATTTAAGCAAAAACACAAAAATATAGCATGTTAAAAAAATTTTCACTGGCAAAGTACATACATCATTTACACTCTATATGTATATGCAGTATCTATAAGTATCCCTCTTATTATCTTTGGGGTCAATTTAACCCCATTTAACGTCTCTAAATACATAGTTGACAACGGGGAAAACATAAAATTAACATGATGATTATAATTTCCTGCACACATTTTGTAGCATCAGTGTTCCTTGGGGTCAATTTGACCCCAGGCTGTTTTAGTTGTATAAATCATATAAGAAATATCAAAATTTTACACACATTTGTTTTAAATGATATTGAGGGTCACTATAACATACAATTTTACTTCCTTCTACTTTAGGGCCCTAATCTAACATAACCATACCTGTAGTATTGCGAGAACCACTCATAGTTCACATGACAATGGGAAGGGGTAAACACAGTTCTCATGAGGACACTGATGGTTCACCCAACATAGGGGACGAGCAAACATATAAAAGCTTACACAGAAGCTTTCTCTAAAATTGGTGCTCTGTGGGCTCTCTTTTTATGAAAAAAAAAAAAAGATTGAAAATGACCTTTTAGCAAAGGTTTTCTGTCAATGATGTTTTGTCACAGTTCTTTGACAGTGTAAGTGACATAGGGGAGAATGTGTCTGAGACAGAGGATAATGTTGAGGAAGACCCTAATTATAAGGCATCTTCATCCGATGAGAATGATACTCTTAGTGTTGACCCCCCTGTTGCCTCTCAACCACCAGCAGACACATTACCTTCCAAAAAGTTTTTATGGTCCCTCTCCCCACTTGAACGGCAGGGTAGACTTAGTACTGCTAATGTCATCAGAATGGTCCCAGCTCCACCAGATACGCTGAGGGTGGTATTAGACATAGCTGAAGGACTGAATGGTCATAACATTAAATTTTTTTCACATTGTACACCCTGGGTGAGGAACTGCTGAAAAGGAGGGTTCCAATGTAGGGGAGAATGAGAAAAAAAAAACAAGCTGGAGCTTCCCTCTGAGCTTCTTGCAATGAAGAACAAGAAGGTAACATATTCAATGTTTTGCCTTCACTGACGGAGCCACTGTTGTTGCCCCAAGAAAAGGAAAATGTCCTGCTGATGAGCACCATGCACAAAATGCTGTCCTGAACACCAGAAAAGACAGGAAATCATAAATGGTCTTGGACTACAATGACTATCCCTTCTGTTTTACAAATAAAATCATTCTAAATGTTTGAAATTGTGTATGTTTTTCCTGGGGTCAAATTGACCCCGAACATAATACATGTTATTATCCTTGA
>CM074950.1:22395330-22433934 GCA_037577455.1 Pangasius macronema
TCTGGAGGTTTAAATTGCTGGGGTCAAATTGACCCCAAGGATAAAAGATGTCAGTAATTTTGAGGATAATAGGAGGGGTATATAGGCTAAAAAAGTAGGAGTGTTAAATAAGATGGAGTGAAACTGATCACAGTGAGACCCTCCTACTCTTCTTTATTTGTGATTTTGCCATGCTGAAACATGGCAAAACGTGGCATGAAACATGTGCACAAGTTTCCATGACATCACTGCATCACCCTGTCAGATGGAGCAATAGTGAGGCAGGGGAATCTCACAGGATCCACTCAAGACAGAGTATGGACGGCCAGCAGGGACGTGGGGGACAGATGGCTGAGGCGTCTGTGACTCCACAGCCATCTTTCTCCCTTTGTCTCCCAGATTACAGCAGAGTCCTCCACCAGCTCAAATGGTGAAGGTGTGCTCAAGTGCAACATGTTTCATACGTGGTGACATGCTCAGATTTAATTTCAGTGAGAAATAATGAATACAGAGCAGACTGCTCTCATTAATCTGTGCATGATATATAAAAGTTTCATGGTGTAATTGCGAGATTATCTAAAATAACAGCGTAAAGTTATCCATCTTAAAGTGAGCAGAAAATTCAGAAAGATTTTAAAATGGCTGCTTTGTGATGGCAATCATACTCCCACATGCAAGACATATGTACACACACATACACAGCCCTCACATAAAACGAGATGAAAAGCTTTCAATATGTTCTCTGAAGTTTTAACATCTTTTCTATTGAGAGAATGGGATGTAGAGAGAGAGAGTGAGAGAGCAAGAGAGAGAGGAAGAGAATGGAATTATGAATAATGAGTGTATAAATACATCTTCTTTAATAACACCACTTTGAACAAAGATCCTTTCAAAGGAAAAGAACGACTCTCAAAGTGAAATCAAAGGACAACTGAGCAAATCTAATGACTGAAATCCAGTATGCCCTGGTTTAGAGTGATAGACGAGTGTATCTGCTGGAAGCCATGTGTTTGCTGCAGATCAGGTGACATGCTACTGCCTCGAGGGATTCTTTGGAGTCAATATGTTCTCAATGTGAGACTCAGTGATCACAAATCTTCATACTGTCTTGTTGCTTTGATACAGTAGGCGTATGCATGTAATCTTGAAGATGGGCTTGAAACCCTCATAGCCAATTGTACACTACTAGATTCTGAAATTATTGTAAAAACATTCTAAAGTATTCTAAAAATCCATGTTTTTAGTAACATGATTACTAAAAATGTTTACAGACCCAGAAGAATTAAAGTATGCAGTAAACCGAGCTCTCAAAAAGGTGACTTGGAACAACACCATTACAGTAACACATTTCAGTAACTTGGAGAGAGGCCACGCATGAACCACCAGCACTGAGGCTGTAGACGGTGCCCCGTCTGACATGGCGAATATGAAAATCTAATAAAATCATACATGACACCTTATCTCCAGGTTCATCAAACAGGCATAAAAGCCAGCTTTACTGAAGCCAGAATTTCTCCAGGGTCAAGGATTTACTCTCACACTCTCACCCTCCTGTCTTTGACTTCCAAGATAAGATCACTGCCAAAATATGTGCATAAACCAAAGATTAGTATTGGCTCCTTAACAGATATTTTAGCTTTCTCAGTTTGCATACACTCTGATTCCCTTAATTCCAACCTTACCTGTACACACACTATCATGCTGTGCTCTCTCTACACTATCTATACCTGGCAATGCCAAAATCTCGACCTTCTTTGTTCAAACAACCTTTCTTCCTTATTCTGAACATACCTTATACTTATACACACNTGAATACAAATCCTGGAGGCACTAACGGTACATGTTTGTGTTGATCCCATTTTTTTAGCTTCCACCTGTCACACCAGACACACACATTAACACAGTGAGGCACACAAGTGGCAACCAGATTATCTTCCCTAAATGTCAAACCTAGTGGATATAGTAGAGGCCCAGTGGAGCCCTGACTCACAAACTGCATGAAACCCAGAAGTGTTAAGCCGGAGCAATGAATAATAGCAACAGTTCCCACCACTAGGCTTGGCGCTCTGTGGTCCTCTTGCAACCTGAGTGTAAGGTGAAAAGTCTGTATACCCCACCTGTTTCCCCAGCAGTAATGAGCTCTGATTGCACCCAGCGGGATTCATGTAAGTGACTGTTGTCCAATTTTGTGAGTCTAGCAGTCTCACACTCACACCACTGGACACCGAAGGATGGGATGGCAGAATGCTACTGATAACAAGAAAGAGAGTCGGGTGGAATATTAAACAGTAGATACAATACACATTATACTATATAACGTTCGTATATATATTCTGCATAGTCTGTATTTAGGAATATATCATTCTGCACTGTATGAATCTCAGTGTTGAACACATAAACTGTTTACTTCCTTTGCAATTCCTATTAACATCTACCTGGAGCATGCTCTGTTCCTTAGTGGTGGGTGCTCGGATAAAATGGAGCATCTACAGCTTATTTGCTGCATGTAACGTAAATAACACTAAATAGAAAAAAATATAATATTAATAGGTGATTTTTAATGAAACTGGTAAATCCTTATATCTTTTCTCATTATGATATAAATATAAAGAAGGCTTGCTTTGTACCTTATATTCTCTACTTTTATTCATCCGGGTATACACAGATGCATTTTCAGCTACATTTTAACTTCATTGGTCGTCTTTCCATTATCACACAATATAAAACAATCACTGGTTTGTTAATACATCGAGGGAGCTTGTGTTATTTGGTTAATGGAAACAAATGCTAGCCAACTTAGCTAACAAAACGCAAGCCAGCCCCCAGCCACTATTGCAATGTACCAGCAGCCTTTTATTCCTACTTCAAGGAAACTATGGCAGGATGAAATAAAATATTAGCTAGTTATCTAATTAGAGAAACATTAGGTTAGTTCAACTCCTCAAACCGTAGGATGTCATTGCAGCACAATTTTGGCCAAAAATGATAAACAGTCTAATTTTCTACCTGTAACATGCCCTTTTTTTGACCATTACTGTATATGTTTTCTGCCTACAGATGGCAGGTGGTAAAAACTGTCAAGAATAAGTTTTAAATACTAGCTAGCTAACCTTAACTATGCCATAGGGAAAGGGACATCAGCCTAATACATTCAGATTGTAAATGGTCTGAATGTTTCAGGACAGATGTAATAGCGAACAGTGATCAGTTGAGGTAAGAGGCTATGACAAGGCTCCAATGCAGTGACTGACATTAACCTCAAGAAATGAAAGCAAAACTGACATGGATAATGATTATGATCAATATTAATTCTTGTTTTCCATTTTAAATGGTCATATTACTTATTTGTTTATTTGTTATAGCTATTTTATTTACTGCATATTTAATTAAGTGCTTCAGTGGAAATGAAATGGAATCTTTCCATGCACTTCTCTTAGAAGTCAATAAAAGTCTGGTTAATATGTTTGCAAATAAGATACCGATTTCAGTTCAGAAAAACCTATAGATTTCAGAAGTATATATAGTAGAAAATGTCTAAATTTGAGTATATGAAAGGTTTCCCCAGTTTATCATACACATACCTTCTACACATACCTTGTACACATAAACTTCATGTTGTTCCTATTTTTTTGTATACGTGTTTGGCAAGTGGTCTTATAATGACTCCATCTTTAATCAAACTGCATTATCAATTCATTATGTATGGATTCATTCTTATTTTTGAAACTCCCTTCTGTTCTATCATACTGACACATTAAAAGAAATACAGGAAGAAAACTGCAAGAGCGAGCCACCCTACATTTTTACACATCCCCCTCATGCTTTGCACATTGATACTGAAAGCTAGGAAGCGGCTCTGTTTAAGCCATGAGTACAGCTCCATTGTGATAGCAATATAAACAATAATTATGGAAATAGGCTCCTAAGAGCCCTTCACATCCTCATGGTGGCAGGTGGGAGTGTAAATAAGATATGGCAGGAATGTGATAGGGATTTCAGCTTGTCAGGTCAAAGTACCTGAACATGATCTGTGTTATAAATATGATTTTTTAGAAGTGATCTTTATTACAGAAAATGAGCCATGTGCATGACATTCCATGCTGGAAGAAAATCTTGTTAGCATTGTTCCAATGTAAAACGGGCTATTTTGATCCAAATAGTGCCAGATTTTTGCTGTAATACTCCAGAAAACGCTTGCTAAAACTGTTCCAAAGGGTCTTACTCTGCCCTTACAAGCTACAGATGCTCAAAGACTTGGTCATTTTCCATGACAGTGGGGTCTGAGCAGCCCTGTGACCTTTCCTCCAGATGTAGCTAATCACATTCTCAGGGAAGCCCAGAGTTACACACCACGGGCAGAGCTGTGGCCAGACTGGTACTGTGCGCTATACAGCTGACCTTTGACCATTAGGGACTGTGTCCATGTAGACAAAAATTACACATAGCTGAACAGTATTTAGAGCTCCCTGTGACTGGGGCCCTGGCTCCATCTCCAGCTTTTGCTTCCACATGAATAAAAGAATGAAAAAGAAAAAGGGAATAAAGACAATAATGCATGCAAATGAGCAGTGACAAGGCCAGGTTATTACCATAGAGAGAGCATGTGTATGAGGGAAAGAGAGTAGGAGGTGAAGGATCAGAGAATGAAGATATTATAAAAAGGATGAAAGAGTGAAAAGAAAATGGAAGATGATACTGAATGAGAGAACAAGAAATAACTGTGATAACCCAGAGCACAACAGTGTGAAGAGAAAGAAAATTAGCAAAAAACCAAAAAGATCATAATGAAATACATATGAGCAACAGAATTTCAGATAGAATAATTTATAAGCTTTTTACATGTTCTTGCTGAAAAAAAAAAGTAAATCTGTGCTTCACTGCAAGTGATGTAAAAAGCAGTACATAACCAATAGCAGCATATAGACATGTAAACATAATCATGGTGATAGTATACGAGATATAGCTAGGAAAGAATATTGGTCTATGCCAGTCCAAAGAATATTGTTCTGGGACTCAGATCCTTCAATTTTAACCTTTGACTTCATATTGAATTTTGAATACGTTTAAAATATTCTATTATCATACTAAAATTTTTGTGGCCTCCTAGAATTCACCCCACTAGTAATGGCTCTGGATAATTTCATGATTAAGCTATTAGCTTGCTAGCTATTAGCTTATAAAACATATGTAAGGTCGTACATACACAATATGTTGGCAACTGCGAGAAACCATTTCTATTATAACCATTATAATCATTACAAACGGTAATTGGGGCATTTTCAAACTTGGTCTATATACATTAGTCTGCACCCAGGAACGATTTTGAACTCGTTTGGGGTAGGGGCTCATAATCGCAGGTATCTGTTCACATAGAAAAATTCCTTCCTAACTGTGGATCGCTTGTGCATTTCCATATGTCACTTTTGTGCAAGGAGGTTTGCAAAATGGTAGGCACAAGGTTTATCCATTTGCTTGTCAATGCATGCCATATTACTGCTCAGGTAAACCTACAAATGAGGAGCCATTCATTCATAGAACATTTTTACGAGATGTATATTTTTATGAGATATTCATTTTCTCTCAGATTATCTCCTTGCAAGCACTCACACTACAAAGATGAACTAATTACAGTGCTCTTGTCTTAATAAACTCTGTTTTAGATATCTGTAAGATGTTCTGTCTCCTCTGTTGACAATAACATCCAAGCCATCACAAACCAGTCATGTTTCTTGGTGCGCAATTTTTCGAGTGGTAAATTCCCCTTGAGGACTTTCTGCAATAGCAGGTATGTAATACTTATATACTTTTATTGGCACTTATTGAAGTAAAAGATACAAGGAAGATGATAGTCTGCCAGTGTCATTGTCACTGTCATTGTCAGTAACCTCCCCAACAGGGACATTAGGCTGATGGTATTCTTAGTCCCTGTCCTAGTGAACTAGTGTGAGGATATGTTTTAGAATTTGAGACTACGGAGCTCTTTTGTAAGTCGCTTTCGATGAGGGTGTCTGCTAAATGCTATAAATGTAAAAGTAAG
This sequence comes from Pangasius macronema, assembly GCA_037577455.1. Taxonomy (NCBI): domain Eukaryota; kingdom Metazoa; phylum Chordata; class Actinopteri; order Siluriformes; family Pangasiidae; genus Pangasius; species Pangasius macronema. The sequence continues at coordinate 22,401,347 of CM074950.1, forward strand.
AGGACGAGGTATTGGTTCTCTGGACCTCTCCGGGTTCAAAAACAACATTTACACTTCATCATTCATACTGACCTCTCCAGCAAGTATAACCAACAAATGAACACAAGGTGCAAAAGCGACCTTAGTTACCTCGAATATAACAGAGTACAACATGGGAACTGCCACTTGCCCCACAACACAACCAGACAAGCCCTATTTGTGGAATTCACAAATCAGCCATTCCATGGGACTTATGAGGGCAGTGGTAGCTCAGTGGTTAAGGCGTTGGACTACTGATCGGAAGGTCATGAGTTTAATCCCCAGAACCCTGCCACTGCTGGGCCCTTGAGCAAGGCCCTTAACCCTCGACTGCTCACTTGTATAAATGAGATAAATGTAAGTCGCTCTGGATAAGGGCGTCTGCCAAATGCCGTAAATGTAAATGTAAATGAAGTATAACCCCAGAAAAAAAATAAAAATAAATAAATCTCTTTGCACTGGGGTGATACCCTCAAGGGTACATTTTTTATGCTCCCTTAAGGTCTAATTGCATTCATTGTCCCAAGTGAATGATGCACACATACGAAGATTAACAAGATTTACTCTTGTAGTGACAAGAAATAGTACAGTGTAGAACCTTCTTCCCGAGAGTGTAGATGCCAGTGAAGAATCTGACACGTTCCCACCATTAAATCATTACAGTTTACTGGCTAATAGGAAGAATGTATCCAAGAAGTGTGACACTGATTAAAATGTATAAATCAGTCAGTGAATACATTTAAGACCCTGTTTTTCAAACCGACATGATAATCATTCAGCAATTGTTGTATCGACTCATGTATTCCGTTCAGGATGAATTCTCTCGTCTGTATTATGTGCAGATAAGTGGCTCGGTGACCGCATGATGCGCTGAACACTGCAAATTCTACGGAATGACAGACAAGTCCCAGCAAGTTTATTAGAGCGCATCCAGCTTTAGGGAGAAACTCGGATCTGAGGGGAATAGCTAATAGGGAGCTTTAAAAAATGCCGAAAGTAATAAATGAGATTTATATATGGGTTAGTCAGACAGCTCCAGCGCAAACACATACAAGACCAAGCAAGGACAAGCCGATAAACAGACTGCAGACGTGCTATCAAACTGTACAGCAGCTTCTCCGGATCGGCAAACACAAACAAGCACATATGCACGTGCACACACGCACAAGATGTATGCACACAACTTATTTGTCTCCCAGCAACTGCATTACTTTGCATTGGAAATCAGCTGAGATGTCATAACCCAGCCATTATGGTATGAAAACTCGCTCTGTACTAAATGTTTACTACGGAACTGCATTTTTAATTTGGTGTTAATTTAGGTTTTCAGGTTTTCCACCAGTGATGCTCTGATGTGCACTCTACCCATTTAATGATGATCTTTGTGTTGTGATCTATTAGGAAAGCATCACAGAGCAGCAGCATCTCAGCAGTTCTGGCTCAGTAGCAGTAACTGAAAGATTGCGTGCACAAATCTTAGGAATGCCATAGAGATGATTTACTCTCAGAATCATTAACTCTCATCTGCTCTTTTTTTTTTTTTTAAATCATGTTTAATTCACTTTGGATAAAAGCATATAATCTTTAATAGCTAAATCTGCTAGATATAGNTGAGTCCCAAAGAATTGAATTCATAACTAGAGTTCTTACTAGAACATTAGCCATTTTAAGGCTCCATCACAAACAGCATCCAGTAGTCAATACTATATAAACTATATGGTCAGATGTTTGTGGACAACTCACCATAACACTCATATACGCTTTTTGAACATCCCATTCCAGATTTAGTCCCCCTTTGCTGTTAAAATAACCTCCACTCTTCTGGGAAGGATTTCTACTAGATGTTGGAGTGTCACTGTGAGGATTTATTCTCATTTAGCTCCAAGATCGTTAGTGAGGTCAGGCACTGATGTTGGGAGTGAAGGCCCGTGGTGCAGTCGGCATTCAAGTTCATCCCAAAGGTGTTCAGTGGGGTTGAGGTCAGGGCTCTTTGCAGACCACTTGTGTTCTTCCATTCCAACCTTGTCAAAACACAGCTTCATGGCCCTCGCTTTGTACACAGGGGCATTATAATAAACTGGAATAGGTTTGGGCCCATTAGTTCCAATGAAGGGAAATTATAATGCTACAGGATACAAAGACAAATCTAGACAATTGCGTGATTTTAACTTTGTGGCAACACAAAGGGAAGAAACACATGTGGGTGTGATAGCCAGGTGTCCACAAACTTTAGACCATATTGTGTATCTTCCTTTCAGTTGCACTTTAAAATTACACCACAAGTCACCTAAAGTGATCATATATATTCTAAAATGTGTATGAAACTTCCCGCTTTACCCTTTGAAATTTGTGCAATGCCAAGCTGCACCATTTTGGCATGCAACCAGTACATAAGAGGCTTATATTTCATAGAGAAGAATAACATACTGTCATCCTTCCTTCTCAGTGAAATGGTAGTATTACCTACAGAAGAGTCAAACATGCACTAGCTGTAGAGTCCACCTCTGTTAAACAGATTTATGCCACACTGGTGTAGAATTTTTGATTGGATACAAGGTGTTGATTAATTTTCTTTAACAGCAGGTCTGACTGCAGTTCCATCTGTAATTCAAATCACAGGTTTATATTAATGTGCTGGTTCTAATATGTCACTGTTTCCATAGTAACATCTTACACACCAAGGAGCATTTAGTTTCATTATCTTAAGCAGAAAGAAAGGAAAGTGAGACTGGTGAGGGAACAATTATAGATAACGAAAATTAACTGGAACTAACACAACATTAAATGCAACTATAAATGGATAAAAGAAATAATGTAAACATTATATAATAATTGGTAAAATTGGCAAAATTGCTGTGGAACAGAAGAAGAGGAGTAAAAGACTTTATTACATGCAGTTGTAAAATAATGAACTTCTGGATCATAAGGGTAATTTCTGCTCAGCTTTGGGCCACATCAACCCACTCCATCATTGATTATTTGCCTTTAACAGCATGCCCTATCATGCCTTATTCCTGACCTATTACACCATAAGCTTTTCCTATACAATGCCAACTGCTACTTAGGTCTCTGCTATTGTAAGAAAGCTACCAATTTGGGAAACCAAGTTGCTCTTTTCAACAACTGCCTATTTTCCTTCTCACAGGACAACCAAACAAACTGGGAGGAGAGGCCTAACTGGAAAAGTGCACACAGGCACTTTTGTACTTCCACCCTCACTTTCATGGGGAAGAGTGGTGGCCCATGATATGTACACAAGCCTAGGACACTGCCTCCCCTGGTGCCTTAATTTTCACTTCCCTCCATGACTGCTGGATCGATAGGAGCTGCTAAAGAAATGGAAAGGTATCAAAAGGTCACCAGGCTCCCCAGTGTGTCACTGTCTCACACTTATGCAAACTCCTACTCTCTTTGAGAAGCAGTCCCAAGTGGGAGTTTTGCATGCAGTGTAAAGATAATGTTATAAAGTACAGGAATGTAATGAGAAAATAGTTGGAAAAATGTAGAAGCAAACTATGGTAAAAAAAATCAGATGCATATTTTTCCCAAGGAGGAAAATATGGATCAGATTCAGACAAAACTGCTTTTTAATCCTCAAGTTCCTGTCATCTCTTGGTAAAATCAGCAAAGCTGGGATTTTTCAGAGCTGTTTACCCTTACTGGCTGCTTTAATCTACACAACATCCTTGTATGTGTACAGACTATAGATCACTTCTCTATGCAATCATTCTTATGAGTCTCAATTATAATAATAAACAATATCTCTTATATTTATCTTAAATCTCAACAATACTCATGGAAATTGTTGACACCCAAGAGAAGGATGCTTGGGAATCAAGCATCTTGATGGCAGGAGGTGTGCATGTATGTGTGTGCATGACAGGAAATAAAATTATTCTCTGATTCATATTTAGCAATTTTTACCCACGGTTGTGTAATAGCAACAATGCAAGTCCTTGTTGTTACTGGAGAAATTATGACGTATTAGAATGAGTGCAACAGCATAAATCTTGCAGCTTGTCGGACTTGCTCTTGGACAAAATTAATCGCCAATCAGAATTCTTCTGACCTATAAAAATTGAGCATTCAACAGCGCTGTGATATACATCAATCAGTCATAGCATTAAAATCACCTGCCTAATATTGTGTAGGTCCCCCTTGTGCTGCCAAAATAGCTTTGACTCGTGGAGGCATGGACTCCACAAGAACTCTGAAGGTACCAAGACTTTAGCAGCAGATCCTTTAAGTCAGGTAAGTTGAGAGTTGGGGCCTCCGTAGATCGGATTTGTTTGTTCAGCACATCCAATAGATGCTTGATTGGATTGAGATCTGGGGAATTTGGAGGTCAAGTCAACACCTTCAACTCTTTGTCATGTATTTTGTCACAATTTTTGAAGTATGCCAGGGCGCATTACCTTGCTGAAAGAGGCCACTGTCATTGGGGAACACCATAGCCATGAAGGGGTGTACTTGGTCTGTGACAATCTTTAGGTAGGTGGTATGCCAAAGTAACATTCACATGAATGCCAAGACCCAGGTTTTCCCAGCAGAACATTGCCCAGAGCATCACACTGCCTCTGCCAGCTTGCCTGCTCACATACACACCTGGCCCAAAGTCACTCAGATTCTTACGCTTTCCTATTTTTCCTGCTTCCAACACATCAACGTTGAGAACTGACTGTTCACTTGTTGCCTAATATATCCCACCCCTTGACAGGTGCCATTGTAATGAGATAATTAATGTTATTAAGCTCACCTGTCAGTGATTTTAATGTTGTGGCTGATCAGTGTAAATAATTTTACTTCTCTTTGCAACTCTCAGGCTAGTGACCTGATTTGTTAGTTCATTAGGTACATCCACCTTGATGATACATTTGTCAGTCATTTTATTAGGTACCCAACAATTCTGCTGTGTCTGATACATTTGTCACGCATACCAACATTACAATATCATGTCAATGTCAGTGCTATGCTGAGAATGATGCATCATTGAATGGTAAACAACATCTGGTCACTTGTGGTCCTACAGTATTGTATTTCTTTTGACTGATGGTAGAGGTTGACAAACTGTGCATGGTAACAGATGGGCTGCTGCCAATAACTGTATGTAGATGGGAGAAAGGTGCCATAATATTGACCGAGATGCCATTTATCCTGTAAAGCTGGATACTTTCCCTAAAGATAACAAAGCCTCCTCTGAGAGCATAACTAATCTGATTCTGCCATTTAATAACATCAGTAAACTGTGAAATATTGATATTTTCTAGCTAATGGATTTAGATATTCATTAACAGTTCATACATGTCTGTGATGCAGTTCACAAAGTAACAGTATTTAGGGACAGATTAGTAAATCCTAGGCCCTTGTGCAGGAACTTAAGCAGGGCCCCCCCTCCAGACCCTACTATACATGAAGCAATGCACAGAGCCCTGACTGCCCCATAACCCAACACAAGCTAAAAAAAAGAAAGAAAGAAAAAAAGGGGCAAAAAATTTTTACCTTAGGTGACAGGCTTATTTTGTTCTTTTCACCTCACAAACTCATCTGACAAATTGTCAAAGTCCAGCTCTTTAATAAGCTCAAATATTGACAGCATGTTGAGTCTTTTTTGGCCCATTTTAGTTTGAAATTTATTTTTAATTCAATCCAGTAGGTAAAATGAACTTTCTCTGGCTTCTCTTTCTTTTCTTTTCATTGAGAAAAAGAAGACGGTTTTAGGGATATACATGTCATATATAAACTCGCCTTTAGCTCCAGTTAAAAACAGTTAGTACCTAGACTTCCAAATTTTTTTCAGATGATGTCTCTTTACTTTAATTGGCTTGCATGTATCTTGTTGTGTGTGACAGTATAATGCCTAATTATTCATCATTGCTTGTCAAGGGCCTGCTAGTTGTCATGCCACCTGCCCAAGTGCCTGTTAATCTGTCCCTGACTGTATCAGCTTCCCAGTTAGATGTTATCTTTCTGGTTAGCAGTCAGACTCCTTGCTAGCTCCTGCACTACCCCTTGTTAATATCAACCAACCATCCATTTTCTGTACCGATTATACTACACAGGGTAGTGGGGAGCCTGGAGGCTATTCCAGGGGACTCAGGGCACAAGGTGGGGGACAACCTGGACAGGGTACCAACCCATCGCAGGGAACAATCGCACACACACTCACTTAGCCATTCACACACTACGGACAATTTAGAGATGACAATCAACCTACAACACATGTCTTTGGACTGGCGGAGGAAACACCCAAAGCACGAGGAGAACAAATTCCACACACACAGGACGGAGGTTGGAATCAAACCCCCAACCCTGGAGGTGTAAGGCAAACATGCTAACCATTAAGCCCCTACACAGTGTCGTGGGGAGCCTGGAGCCTATTCCAGGGGAAAAAAGCCAGGGTGCTATTGGATTGATATTATTCTAGTTAGTATAATTGTTAGAAGCTTCAGTTGCATAAAAATTGAAAAATTAACATGAAAATAAATGAACTGTGAAAAACATACACGTGTGAAAATAAAACTATATGCACAACATATGAAAAGTCCATATAGGTGATTTCAACTCACACAGGACAAATTAAAATGTTAAGTCTGTCTACATGGCATTCACTGCAGTTTCTAGAAAGTTAATAAGACAGAGCGCTTTCAGTGACTCACATCTCAGCAGTGCAGGCCCACTAGTTGACACCTGAAATCAGACGCACCTGTGCGATGCAGGGGCGGACGGCCCGTGCTGCACCTTTTCTTTCAGTCCTCCCTCTTTCCCGTCACTCTTTCTTCCACACAGGACAGCTGGGCCAGCCTCCACTCTAGTATTCCTGATCCTTCAGCACCTCAGTCATCTGCTTGCACTCAGTCATTCATACACCAACCTGACAGAGCAAAGGGAGAGAGAGAGTGAATGAGTGAGATAGATCGATGCAGAGGTGGAATAAAATGCATATTAAGATAAAGTGATTGTCGAGACATTTGAATAGGGGTTCGTCATGTTTCTCATTTGAATGGGGGTTCGTCATGTATATTTACCCACCGGAGAGCAATTCATTCTAATCAAGCTAAAAACACTGACTAAGGAAGTGCTTCCACTCTTCAGCGCTGCAAGGAATCAAAGCAGAAAAGTGTGGATTGTTTTTCATTTATCAGCAGGGTGTGCGATGAATGATAGCCATACTGCAGAAAAAGGAAAGTATGCACCATTCAATAGGATGTACCTAATATATGAGGCATTCAAAGGCAAACTGTGAAACGGTTTCAAATCTGCCCTCACCTGCACGGGAAACTGAAAAAAAAGACTTCCAATAAACATTAAAAGGAAGGCACTTGCATAAATCTTTACTTAAGTAAATGTTTAACAGATAAAAATGTGCACCTGAATGGAGCATAGTGGGATCAATAGCCTCTTTTTCCATACTGAAACCATCAGACTTCTTTTGAATCATTGAAGCTGAATTGAATGACTTGCTCTGAAAGAAGCTCTCATTACAGTGGGAGTCTCACACTGACAAATCAGCAGTGCTCGAGTATTATGATGCATTTGAACTTGATGCAAATTACATTTTTAGCACTTTAAGCATTGAGGAAGACAGAACTCTTTGCATGTTGAAGCTGAACACAATTGAAAGCTCATTTCCTGCTAGAGCTCATTTTATCCCCATTACAATTTGAACGGGAAATGGAGAAACTCACTGAAACATGTATATGGTGAGGTTTTTTTTTTCAGCAGGGAGCTATGACATTGCAAGTTGGCACAAAGGAATTTCACATATGATAGATGAAGTTGAACATATAGAGGATCTGAAAAGGACAGGAGTTTTTGCAAGCATGAAATAGTCACAATACGTGACATTATCTGATGAGTTTTCCCAGAAAGATATGTGAAAGATAAAGTCACCATTGACAACACTTTACTAATTTCATCCATCCCAGTTTTCCCATTATTTACCTGTTCACTCACACACATACACGCACGCACACACACACACACACACACAATCACCATCATGCACGCATGCTCACATGAAATACCATAGATAAGGATTCTAACTGATTAGTGATTTATACAGCATGTGACTCACCCTCTATCCCCCTCTTCCCTTCTCCTTTCTTTTCTCCTTATTTGGTCAGAGAGTGCAGATGAATCACATCTGAGAAAATGTCACTCTGTTTCATGAGACATAGCCAGTGAGCTGTGAGCCAACACATGGGCAAAAAAGTTCTGCTTGCATGACTGCATGAACAAACACACACAAACCTACACACACACACACACACACACACACACACACACACACACACACGCACACACACACACTTAACTCTTATCTTCTCAGGCGTGATGCAGCAAGAGCTTTCCATATAAAATCTTTCCACTTAAAAAATAAAAGCGAGATCCTATCTAAATCAGCTCAATCTGGCAACCCGTGGGAATGAAAGGAACATACACAAGGAAAGACAAGATGAGGCGTGTTCAGTATTGTTGATCATTTCTATTCAAAACAATAACACTGACTAGAATTATTGTGGTGATTCAACCCGTTTCTGAATTTCTTCATATTTATCAGCTGTATAGAAACAGACAGAAGAATAGGCTTGCTAATATAAATGCAAGAGCAAAAAGGGTTTTCAGAAATATCATGTGACCAGGAGCAACAGAAAATTGAACAGCTATTCAACTGAGCTTATATGAAATGATCTAGTATTCAGAAACATTGTCTTTACCATCCTACTCCCTATATAAGTGTACCATGTAGACAATGCAGTAATGATTTATCACCCAGTGTACTGCTCCATATGTTCAGATTGTGAACTATTTAGGATTCACCCAAAGATAACACCTGACTATCATGTGACCTGTGACTTTTTTTTAAATTAAAAGGCCTTAGTACTCTTTCTAATTACACCATTTGAATGAAATTAAGTGAAATACAATGACATTGTCCTTGCTATTTATTTATTTATTTATTTATTTGTAGAGACCTAGTTCTCTAGATCTTCTGGTCTTTTAGGCTGAATTTGTGCTGTAATTTGAGATTTATATTAGGCACACAATCCAAAAAATCTGAATCTACTACCAAGAAGATTCTATTAATGGCATAATTTGTCATTAACCACTACTAAAAAAGAAAGAAAAAATTAACCATTATGTGTACATATGCCTAAACTGGAATAAAATCTTCAGTAACTGCTTTAACCTGGGCAGATCTTGGACACAAACAGGAACACACTCTTGGTGAGATGCCAGTCCTTGGAATAAATTAATACCAGTAAACTAATTTGACACAAATCTGAATGATTCTGTACAATATTTAATATTTAATATTTAAGACATTTTTTAACTGATTATTTAGCTTGAGTGAATAGAATCGTTCAGAGTCTATTATTCAGGTATTTATCTGTACCATCTGTTTAACTAGGTTATGCATGATTTTTGCTGAGATTGATATAATTGGTTATTCTGACAGAATTCATTGGCTTATGAGTACTGTAATGTTGACACTAAATGTTCATGCTTGATTTACATACAACATGTACATTGCCCTCCAGAATTATTATTACAAGCATCAGAAAATATTAATTGTAAGGAATGACTGTTTATAGCTTCTATAACGTAAGGATAACAGGAATTGACTTGTTTCACTATGTTACACATAACTAGAAAGGCATAAAAATAGCACATTTCATGCTTTAATTAAAAAAAAAGTGTAATCATTGGCAAATTGCTGCGGTATAAGAGGAATGAGACAAATGGGAATATGTTGTTATAGGAAAATATTCAACTTTGATGTTGTTAATGAACTTTAATCTCAACAGTGATTAGTTTCCTGAAACAGCACACCCTCCCATGTTTAATTTCTTACTAAATAACTATGATAATATGGTCCTCTATGGGTTATGTCTTACAGTCCCTGCTGCATTTGAACACAAACGTTTACTGATGAATGTTGAAATCTCGCCTAAGTAATAATAAAAATCAACACAGATGTTTTAGCTGTTTCATAAGTGATGGAATATGAGCATTTATTGTATTTGCTGTAGTAAACACTAGTAGACTTCTGGACCATATTGGATTTATCACTGTTGCTTTTACTGTTGCAATGAAAAACAGAAATGAAATGTTTCAACACTTCAAATAAATATATCAAATAAAGAAGTAAGTTGCAGTCACAGTCATATGAAAGCTATACACCAAAAATGTCTTTTTCTGCACTGCTGCACTCCAGTGTACATGTTGTGCTGGAGTGAGAAAAACAGAATAATTTGCAGTACTGTTGCCTTGCAGGACTCCAGTTAATAAACACTGGAACAAAATTCCAGATAAACCATATATGCTATGCATTATCATTTGTGAAGTCAAATTTATTTATAACTGTCTCTTTGTTGTTAATGAGGTCGCTATAAGTCTATTGCAAATAGTACTGGAACCACAGTGCTGCATGTGTGGTTGAGATGCTCATTAGAGCTCATTTCACCAGCTGACTGACAGGAGAGCAATGCTCAGTGAAGTAGCAAGAGAATTAGTGAGTCAAGGATGACTTGCTAATAAAGGCGCTATCACAAACCTACTTAACCTGAGATACTGCAGCTATGAAGAAAGAAACTAGAAAAAAAAAAGACAGTGAGTGATGGTTCTTCTTGTTGGAATAAAAAAGGATCAATAGCAATGCGCAAATCAATTTGTTCCCTGCAAACAGCAGTGACACAGAAATGAAATGGGGCTCAAACAGGCCCACCTAGACTCAGGAAATTCCAGTAATCATTACTTGCGAAAGAAGAACAAGCTCCATGACATGCATTTTTCACCAGTCAGTCAAATGCTACCCTGATGTTGCAATGCACATGTGAACCGATGAAGTGAAAACATGTATTAAAAAAACAAATCTGCTGAAAAAAATTTCAGCTTGCCTTAAGACATTCTGTCTTCCCTACTGCCTGTGCATTTTTTCTTATACATCTGAGCTTTTATTGATTGCGGAGAGATTTTCTTTTTCCTTTTTTCAAGAGCTTTCCTAGGAAAAAAAAAAAGAAGATGAAACAGTGTCTCACGGCTTAAGTACCCTCAGACCCAGGGCAGGCTTTCAGCCAGTCCATCTGAGACACTGCAGAAAGAAAGAAGAGCTTTGCTGGATCTAAGCGGAGAGAGATGTAACCAACCCAAGGCTCTTTCTTAACTAAATTATGTGAGCAAGTATATGTGAATGGATGGTAAGAGAGAAATGTAGAATATGGGCTCAAATGACAGAGAGAGAATAAGAGATAGTGATCCATCTGAACCTGGGAACTAGCATGTCCTTGAACATGGCATATCTATCCTCATCCCTCATCTCTCCCACTGATCTGACTTTGATAAAGAGGTAAAGAAATAAAAAAAAAAAAAAAAAATGAGAGACAGATGGACAAAGACAAAGAGGATCAAAGTGAGACAGAGATGCAGGAATAAAACAACGTCAAAGGGGGACCCCAACAACAGACAAATATGCTAAGAGACGAAAGCAGGCAGAGAAAGAAAGCTACCCTGATATATGAGAGAGGATAAGAAAAAACAGTATGCTGTTCTGCCGACAGCTGAAACAAGTCATGCCCCCAATGTCCCCTTTTAAAAGCTATCAAAAAGACCAGCTGAGCAGCGAGAGAGAGGAGAGACAGGAGCACAAAACACATCTAATCCCTATTTCAGGATTTGTAGCCAAAAGTGTATGGCCATCCATTTTGAACCCTTTCTGTCCACAAAGCAATTTTATCAGAATTATAAAGCTGATGAGCAGGTGAGGCCCGGAGGCCAGCATGAGTACGAATCATTCCTCTGACTGAGGACAGAGCATCTGTGAAATGGCCTGCACACCTTTAAAACACTCTCATTCACTCATAAATGGAGTGTAGGATCTCCCTATATCTAGATACAATGAGAGAGAGGGTTATAATTTAGTATATGACAAAATCGAACATGTTTAAACTTCATATAAATGGAATAACGTTGTACAAAATGAAGTTATTTGAGAGGTTCAGAATATCACCCAAAGCCCTTTCTAATGTTTTATAGCTGGACAGCACTCTTCTTTTACTAGAAAATGATAAAATAAGGATGACAGATCTTTTATGTCAAGTGTCAGGATTCAGATTAATTCCCAGCTGTCAGTCAAAGAGCAAGGCTGCTTTTTTTTTCCCTAAATGATTCCTTCATCATGGCCTTGTAACAATGATTTGACAGATACAAATACAGATACAAATGGGGTGGCTCGTCTACAGTCACAAAGTGGTCAGGTATGAAACTTGCAGGGTAACGAAAATCCTAAAAGTAATTGTGACTGCCGTAAGTAAGTAAGTAGGAACGGACCAACACCATCAAATCTGATCCGATGATGAAACAATTTGAGGAGATAGAAACAACTATAAAAACTTTTCTGGTTTAGGCTACACCCACTTCAGGTTTCAATACGAAAACAGATACAAATATGCATACATCCCTAAATTATTGCATATTTTTAGATTGGCTGTGATCCTACGCTAATCTGATTCAACATGACATATATTCAGAACTAAACAAACAAAACAGAGGCAACACCCGTAGTAACAGTGTGGTATTAATTTGCAGTAGTTGCTGGGTGCAAATTTGCCGACAATCATTATAAGGGCGAGGAGGCAGAAGGGCACAAGATTTGTGTGACTTTCTATGGCATCTTGGGGGTGAAGAGAGGAGAATCAGGCTTGTGACACAACTCTCACCTTTTTTTTCTTTTTTTTGTGATCAGTAGCTGCCAATATGATGATGATATGATATGATGATGATACAGGCAAAAGTCACGCCTTAAGACTAGGTTGACAATTTTGACCGGGTTTAGTCTACGGGTCATTACCTATTTAAACGACTGTCTGTCGTCTCCATTCATAAAGGGGTCAGTTTAGACACACAGTGGTCAGTTATGGAAAAAGAACAGTGTGTGATGGGCTAAAAATAGTCCACATGGTGCATACCTACATATCCAGAGAGGAGTAAAAATGGCCCAGATGCAACCAATGCCTGTACTGCATTTCACCATCTAGACCAAAAGGCACCTAGATTCTAGCATTCCTTCATATTATGTGTGAGATATGGTCTAATCAAGGTTGAGTTGTGGCTGTTTTCTGGCAGCCAGATTCAGATCTGGATTTTACTGTCATTTCACGGTGGTATGTGGGCCAGATAAAGAAGTAAGAGTGTGCCAGCTTTCAGATATGGCTTGTTTGCTCTCAGAGAAAAGCATAATCAAAAACAGGAAATGAATCATAATACTGCTAACTGTAGATATCCAAATGGCAGAAATGGGAAAATAGGTCTTAAGTAGATAACATATTCAAGCCAACATGATAAAAGACTGGAAATGCATTCCAGAGCAATGGCACCTTCCTTCCTTCCTTCCTTCCTTCCTTCCTTCCTGCCTTCCTTCCTTCCTTCCTTCCTTCCTTCCTTCCTTCCTTGAAAGAAAGTTGCATGCTGCCCATTATATAGTGCACTGTTTTGGGTATTTTGCCATTTTTTAGCCAAGAGAATAATGGAGAATATCCAGTGTGCTCTTGAAATCCAAATAGATAAGTATCCAAATAATGTACCCTGGGGAGTACCGACTACCCATAGTGCACAATTTTGTTTAGGGTTTAGCGCACCATTAGAGCACCACATAATTCAGTGGACAAAATAAATTTGCCCAATGTAATGTGCAGATTGAAGGTAGCCATTGATCACTTCTCCCACTTAATTACGATAAGTTCTGTATTATTTTACCTTTACTATTACAAAAGACGTTACATTATATGAGTATTTCTGAATGGGACAGGCTATTCAGATGGAAAAAAAAATCCTAGGCTTGGATCGTTAAAAATGGCATACAAAGCAAATGGAGTCCTACTCAAAAAATGTGTCTACAGTCAATTGTGTTTGATAGCTCATTGATAGCTAGGTAGGTGAAAATTGACATGATAGTATTTACTCTAAGGAAGCAAATGTACTAAATTGTAGCTTTCCTTATCCCTGGGATACCTTCAATCTTTGGTTCCTTTCACATGTATATTTTACCTGAAGTTGTGAATATACACTATATAGCCAAAGGTATGTGGACACATAATTATCACACCCATATGTGGTTCTTCCCCAAACTGTTGCCACACAGTTTTAAGAACACAATTGTCTAGGAAAACTTAAAGACTGGATTAAAAACTGCACCAAGCCTTCTTGTCCAACAGCAGGGTCTGAACTCAGTAATGCTCTTGAGACTGATTTCTCACAACCACACTTCAAAATCTAATGGAAAGCCTTCCAGGAAGAGTGGAGGCTCCATAACTGGAATGGGATTTTCCACATACTTTAAGCCATATAGTGTAATGTACCTTTAAAAATGATTTAAGATACATAACTAGGCCACAGTTGAGCCTTAATTTAGATTTTAGAATAAAGCTTTAAACATACACTACATGCAGCTTCCCTCATAAAAAAGATACATAATAATGTGGATAGTCATTTGGGGATAAACCCTAATATCTATTAATAGCTTGACAATTAAACTATTGAGGTTGAGTCATGTATTACATCACAACATCTCACGAATGATATGAGGCAAACTATTCCACATATTCAACAGCAGATAGACAGCTGCATTCATGATTTCAAATTTTCTTAGTGTTTCAGGACTATAATGTTCTAGTGGGAGCATGCTATTTTTTTTTTCCTGCAAATACTAAACATGCTAAACAGAAAAACACTAAACTTACAGTTCTGTCATCTGCCCTGTTGTGTAATTTGTATTTTGATTGGACAAGGTGTGTTGAATCTATGTGCCTCCTTAATGATGTGTTATGGACGTGTCAGCGAAGCAGGCTAAAAAATATCAGCCCAAATGCAGATAACTAGGAAGCATTTCACTCTGTGCAATCACCTGATACGACTGTCACTGATAGGCTGCATGAATCTACCATATGGGCTAGAAAGAAATCAGCCCCAGCCTTCTTACAACAATTGGTGGTGCTGTTGTGCATGGTTCCACAAAAGTACAAGATATTCTCCCTTAAGATACTTATTAACAGCAAATAATCTGATGCAGATGCCAAATATTGGAATCTCGTATTAATGTATATTTACCTTTGGAAGACAGGAAGGGTTTAGCAAATGATCTGTGTATAGCATATAGCATATAGCATGTATATATGACCAGAAACAGTGAATTCACAAAGTAAAGTAAAAGGTTAGGTGTGATTTCATGTCTGTATCATGAGCAGCCTAGACTGCTGTACTGAATAGAAACTTCTCTCAAAGGAATTTTATGAATTCATATTGCTCGGCTAGCGCAGCCAACCCTTTAATGTGCAGGCAGCATTCTGGAAAATACAAATCTCTTTGTTGCTGAGGCAAGACAAGGCAGCTAAGCGTGTAAGGGACGATGTGATGTAAGCAAGGCCTGGTGCATGAGCCAGGTGTAGTGCCTGGAGTCACATTTTTAATCAGGCCTTGTGATCACCCTGACTGCAGCCAATTAGCCTAGCTGTCCTTTACAAAAGCACAGAGGCGCGGTGTGTGTGCAGACCACTGAGTCTAGAGAGCTCTTTACTCCACACACCGGTGCTTTATCTGATGACTTTGTTTTCTGAGTGGCCCCGGCTCACAGTGAGGTAAGAAGACAGTGTACAAGAAAGACACAGATGTGGCAAAGAAGCTGGGATAGGTAGAGATGGATTGTGAGAAGGTTTAATAAGGCACAGTAAGAAAATGAGGAGAGTAGCTTGACTCTCTTGCTGTCATGTCTGTTGTGGCACAAGACAATACAGGCAGCTCCTGGTTGAAATGAGGCTTGTCAATACACACTATTTTTAGCATTGTGCTGTGTGTGTGTGCGTGTGTGTGTGTGTGTGTGTGTGTGTATATATATGTGTGTGGGCATGAACATGGTATCTGTTATCTTCTTATGCCGGGAAAGTATCTGAAGTGAGGGGTTACAATCCAATTAATCCATCATAGGGTGAGAAGATAGGAAGGAAAACACCTCCCAGTACCGCACGTCAGCACACTCCTCTGCTCCTGCTAAGAGACAAGCTTGTTTTCACGTCATGTTGTCATGCACATCATTGCTCCATGATTTTAACATCCGTTTACCCACGTTTCATATAGTATGATGAGTAATAAACACAGGCATTAACTTGTCATGCAGAAATGTTTACAATTTCAAGGCCTTTTCTATTTTGAGTGGAAATTGGAGTGAATCTAAAACATGCAGATTAAAAGTTTATAAAATGAACATCAAACATCATTTAATGGCATTAAATATAATGTATATTTTATATAGAGCTCAAAATGAACAAATTTCTCCAAATTGCTTCTGTTACATAAATAATGTAGTACTGTTGTGTCCTCCATGTATAAAAGAATGTGTACTATGTGGACAATCCCTTTAAGGCCTTTAATTTTGTCTTCTATGAACAAAATAATGTTTACTACTGTATGCATTTGTCCAATGTGAAATATCCCTTTAAGTTGTTGTTTATCATCTATATAGAAATCAGTGCATACTATGAGCACTCTGTGTACACAGTATGCTATGTGAGATATATAAAATATTGAATAGCACTATATTTATACTATGTTTTCAAGCTAATTAGCATTATCTTTTCTCCTCATGTTATAAATAAACTGTACTATGTGGACAATCCCTTTAAGTCATTTAGCTGTCTTTCCGTGTTCTATGTATGAACACTGATACTGTTTGTACAAAATAACATGTATCCTACACACTCTAAGCATATTAGTTGTGTTTTCCCATTTGTAAAATGCTGCTGTTTTGTCTGTTACCATGGCAATTATCCCTTTAAGAAATGTAGATGTAGTTTGTCCTCCATGTATAAAATGATTTCACCTTATATTCTGCAGATGTAAAACCCCACATGTATTTCACCAAGTTACATAACTTGTCTGTCACATGCATATGATAAATACAAAAACAAACAAACAAACAAATAAATCATTAAAATTAAAACAAATAAAACTTTATCATATTACACAGAAAAGTAAGTGGCAGAAATGTTGTTCCACAATGAAGTGAACAAAGAAGAACTCATAATAGAATGTGATTTACTATGCTTTAAGACACTCAGAAAGAAATTGAAATGAAGTGTCAATGTCATCTTAGTGTATTAAATAAAAATAAAAAAATAAGGCATATTGCATTTAACAAGATGAAATCAACAATCCAATTTAGCCCAAACAGTTTCTCTTATGATTGGGAAGTGAAGTCTGTTACTGAAGTTTCACAACATCAAACACTCAACATTCTCTCTCTCTTTCTCTCTCTCTCTCCTTCTCTCTCTCTATCTCTCTCATTGTGTCGGTAGTACTCAGTCACATTTAGTACAGTGGCTCAATGGCGAGTAGCTCATCCAATTAAACTCCACTCCTACACAGAACGCTTGTTCGAGTACATCTGCCCACTCCCACAAGAGAGCTCCAGGATGTATTCAGTCTGGCTAGACATGGGCTGCATTCGGCAAATATCACAAAGAAATATTACAGTCCTGCAAAAGAGAAGAGCCTTTAATGGAATTAGGGTCAAAACGTCTTTAGTTAATTGTCTCCCCTTAATAGAGCAGAGTTGCTGAGACCCATCTGAGCGTTTTCCACCAGAGGAGAAAAGATGAAAAGAGTTTTTATCAGTGATGGCCTGTTAGGGATGATTATATTTCAATGAGCCTCAGGTCTGACTGATACATTCTAGTTGTCCAATGGAAGGAGGAGAGTTGAGCTGATAATGATTTCAAATGGCGCCGTTACTTAGCAGACAGAGGTTTCATTTCTCCTATCTCATTAAGATAGAGAGACAGAGAGGCTGTACATATACACAGAGGCATAGTTCTCTTTGCTTCATTTAAAACCATGGAGAACTCGTTATGCAAGTTGTTGCCGACAGGGAATTTTTATTTTCTGTGGGAAGCAAAGTTGTGGTTAAGATATTAAGCTTTCTGCCAAGGATCTAGTAGACAAACAACCCAAGGACACAAGTGATATAAAGTACATAATCATCTCCAGATCGCTTCACAATAAGCAAAGGTTCATCTCGCTAAGCATTACATCCAAAGTTCCATTTCATCTGATGAGGGATGCTTTTTAGTTTGTTTTTTTTACTTTACACAGAGGAGCTGTATTCCCTCAGTTTTATCACAAACACAATGTTTTACTCAAGACTTTTGTTTGGTGGAGATGTGAGTCTTGTTTCAACAGATTAACTCTTACAGATTACCTCTTCTTTAGTTTAAGCTGTTGGATGCATTTCGGTTCCTGTATACACTATTGCTGGACATCAATTTGCAAATAATGTGTACTGCATGTTCTATGTGGACTGTTCCTTTAAAGTTGTCCTTTTTCGTTGTCCTTGTATAAAACAGCGTAAACTATATGTACTACATAGACTACCAATTTAACCCTCTACTGCATGAATTGTTATATTTACATAAAAAATATTTTTATGGATTTTTATTACTTTAATTAGTTCAAAAAATAAAAATATANAATTCATGACTTACTATTATAACAAGCCCCCTTTTTCCAGTTACATAGAAAAAAGTCGTTTTTTTATTATTGTCTATGCAAAAAAATGGAGATAAATTAAAAGTTTCCATATGGCAACGCCATGCAGTAAAGGGTTAAGAAACATATGTCTTTTAAAACGCAGTAGATTTAGCTATCCATTCGACGTCCCTGTGTAAACTAAGGTGTACTATGAATTTTAGAAATTAAACTCCTTTGTAATTTGTATAAAACACTAAAATTCTGGACAATCCTTTTAAAAAATTTAGTGTTTTTTCCCCTCTATTTAGAAATGTACATGTACATGTGGATTATCCATTAAAAAAAAAATAACTGTCTTGTATAAAATATAAACTATTTGCACTGAACAAGCTACCCTTTTAAGAAATGTATCTGTTTTTTTTTATCTCAGTATACAAAATAATTCATACTATATGTACTATCCCTTTAAGGCATTTAGCTGCCTTTGTCTTGCTGAAATAAAATACAGTGTGCTATATGGACTATTACTTTAAGTAAATTAGCTATCCATTCCTCAGCCACATACAGAATAACAAGTAAAATGTCTATCACTATCCCCTTTAAATTAAGCTTTTTTGTCATCCATGTAAAAATGGAACTAAATGTGTACATTCTAGGCCATCCCTTTAAGAAATTTAACTGTATTTTCCCCTTCCATTTACAAGACAATGTACGCTGTGTGTACCTGTGGCCTACTTCTTTAAATAAGAGCTACCATTTTGGTTGACCTTGGAAAAAAAGTTTTATTATTATTATTATTATTATTATTATCCCTATAAATAAAATAATGCATACTATCTGTACTGTCCATTTAAGGCATTTAGCTCTCTATTGTTCCTGTACAAAATAATATGTGCTTTATGAACCCATGTACATCTGCCCATTCATGCAATCATCCATCAGCCAATCATGTTGCAGCACAGCAATGCATAACAGGTCAAAAGCTTCAGTTCACATCAAACATCAGAATGGGGAACAATGTCATCTCAGTGACTTTGACCTCAGTATGGTTGCTGGTGCCAGATGGCCTGGTTTGACTATTTCATAAACTGCTGACCTCCTGGATAAGTCTCTAGAGTTTACACAGAATGATGCAATGGGCAAACAAGCAAGCAAACAAACAAAACTCCAGTGAGTCTGTTCTGTAGGTGGAAACACCTTCTTAATGAGATTATAAAAGGAAAAGTGGTTTTAGCAAATAACCACTCTTTATAACCGTGGTGAGCAAAAAAGCATCACAAATTTGCACAAGTCGTGGCCTAATGGTCTGAGAGTCGGACTTGTAACCCGAAGGTGAACCCGAAGGTCGTGGGTTCGAGTCTCGGGNTGCACTTGGATGGGTTAAATGCAGAGCACAAATTCCAAGTATGGGTCACCACACTTGGCCACAACGTCACTTCACTTCACTTCACAAAACTTGTGGTAGATGGGCTACAACATCAGAAGACCACACCCAGTTCCTCTCCTGTGTGCCAAGAACAGGAAACTGCGGCTACACTGCAGAGACTAGTGCTGCATTTTTTTAAACCTCCCTATACAAAATAATGTACTATGTGTACTATGCCTTTAAGGCTTTTAGTTATCTTTATCCTTCATGTAGAAACTAATCTATACTATATGGTCTATAATGTTATGTGATTTAGATGTCCTTTTTGTCCTCTGTCTGTAAAAAAATGTGCATTGTGTGTGCTGGTCGTTTTAGAAAATAATTTTTTTTGTCAGCCATGTATCAACAAATGTGTGGGAATGCCATCTGGGTATACAATAATGTTTAGTATAAAATAAAGTGTAATGTATAGAAATATCACTATTCTTTTGCGCCTATTTTTTAAGTGTACTTTATTTATTTATTTATTTTTGTTGTTGCAATCTATAAAATATATCTAATTCATTGTATTGCACAATTGAGAGATTTTTCTTAACAATTTTATGCAATGATGAGAGCATCTTCAAGCCAATAGCCAGCAATGCACTATCAAACAAATCATCTTGAATCTGGAGAGCAATCAGATTGCTAGCGAGGACACTTGATATGCTGCAAATTGCATGATGTATGAAGATGTGAGAGTCCTCACTACATTATAGATATTGTGAAATGATAAAGTCACTAGTAAAAGCAATCTCACCACAACTGCCTCAGACCGATAAGAGGAGAAACTGACCCTCTCCCAGAATCCTCTACCAGCAATCAGCCTAAGAAAGTCCTTGCACCCGGAGAGGAGACCTTTGCTTCAGGCGCCTCTCACCCCCTGAGGATCCCTCTATACCGGCTTTCATCTCAGCTGGATTGTTTTGAATTATGACTCTCAAATCCAGGCAGACACACACACACACACGCACAGAGAAAGACCTCTCGTCAGACAATCAATGCCAGGTGGAGAAATATGGGGGCTGGGTTTTTCTGATGCTGGAGGCATTTTATATTTATTTATTTATTTATTTATTTCCCACTCTGCTTCACTATTCTCAATTCCCCTCTCCTACCATTAGTTGAACTGTTTAAAACAATTATACAGTGTAAAACGGCATAACAGGACACAGAATGCAGTATAGCCTCTATTAAACATTAGCTATACCTGTGAAACCTGAATTTTCATACAGCACTTATTGGAAAAGCTTCTTTCCAGAGTCATAATAGCCTCAAGCAACACAACAACCATCTGCTAAAGTCCAGCTTGCAATGCATTTATGTTCTAACATTAATTCATACTAAGTTGATTTTACCCAAGCTAGCATTGCAGGTAACTGAGAGAATTAACTTCTGAGCAGATTTGCTGGTGCATATGTACATAAACATTAGCAGATTAATTTTTTTTTCCCCCACCAGCGCTATAGTGATCCTAGGCATTACAACGATAGATTATTAAACACCACGTTGGTAAAGATTTATAGTATGTTATTACGGCAAAATTAATTCATGCTAAAACATGAAGAAGAAACGTTACCTCAAACTGACTCCTTCCAAAAATGCTAAATAAACTTCTCCTCACCATATCAACAATTACACACGTTTTTAAAATCAATGAATGCGAGTGTCCTCCTGAGTAAACTGCTATTATAGAAGGTAAGGTATTAGAATGAGCGCAGTAACAAAAACCTGTTGTTTAAATTACTGCCAACATTGTAGATATCTTAGAGATTTTGCTTGTTAGCATATTTGTTGGTGTATAAATAACATATTGCTTACCTCAAGCACTATCACAAGCAGTTATCTCTAAATTGCAAAATACTTGTGTTCTCACTGAGGTGATTTTATGTAGGCATAAAACAAATTAGCTGAATTTTCTGGCGTTGTTTAAAAACTAGTGATTAAAAGAATTACTTGATATTGGCTAAATGATTTGTTGCTAACTTGCCTAATTTCTTTACTCCTATCTCCTTGCTAATTTAAAGGTCAGTGTAATACTTTGCATCATCTCTTCGTTGGGTGATGGGGAAATGGTTAAAACGCTCCACTTTCTGGAAACCACAAGTGTGCCTTTTATGTTTCATCCTACATTTCTTCCTTTTCTAGCTAAAGCTAAAGCTAAAGGCTACTAGATTGAAAATGACTCACAATTATTATAGCTCAGGTGGCATTGTAGTGCATTGGATGTTTTTGTTGTCCTTGGGACTGTTTTATCCACAATTCATATCTTCAAAAATGGAATGCATTACTATTAATAAACATGGAATTTCTACCACAGTAATTTTTTAAAAAGAACATTGAACTTATGCTTTATTTACCTTTATTTAACTTGGTGTCTTTTTAGACCTTTAGTGACTTTTTTAAAAATGATATCAACCAACAACTATTGTTCAAAATTTTTCCTAATGAGCAATCGTTGATCACCATTTTTCCAAATAGCCAATCACTGAGCACCACTGCTGCCAATGACCAATCGTTGATCCCCATTGTTCCAAACAACTAATCACTGATCACTACTGCTGCCAATGACCAGTCACCAATTACTATTTTTCCCAACAACCAATCACTGCTCACTATTATTCTCTAAAACCAATCAATAATCATCCACACACTTTTTTTTTTGCTCTTCATTTTAAACTCTCTCCTTGCCAATATTTTCAAGTAAGTAAACTGAGTTATTCCATCTATAACCATTTCTTTGCTGACTACTTACCACCAATGCTTCATTTTGTCTATCTCTGCTAGAAATTCTGTTATTTATTTTGCAAATCTATTCATAGTAAGTAGTGCCATAAGCAAAATTTTCATGTAACACATGATATGCAAAAGATAGTGATGATTCAGTGAATATGCAAAGTAGCCCATGATGTCATTGTGGGTCTTTTTTTTTTTTTTTTTTAAGCACACATTAGCTACATTCCCTCAAGTTGGTAACACTGCTTTAAAGCTAAATTGCACATTTACACAGATGGTGTTATTTGTAGGTATCATTGTGGTATTTACCGATGTGTCTCTGCTAAAGTTATCACACACTACCATTATGAGAATTATCTTCTACACCTGCTATTAGGAAAATAGCCAAAACCCCAGTCCAGGTGCCTACCATCGTTCTGAAGCAATGCAAATATCCTTTAAGCCAGGGACCCCAGGCATGAAAACATCCCATAACAAATCTGTTTTAGACTGTTATCCCAGTAGCACACTTTTAATAATTATCATTTAGTGCACTATCAGCAAAACACCATCAAATCAATTCAGAACTGTCTCCAGTGTATGAACATTTAATCTAGTGGCCAAATGCTGTGTCTTTGGAACAGAACACTCCAGCCAGGCATTGTGTGGGAAGGTATCTTAGCAGTAAAATTAATACAGCATATGTCAACATGGCTGGAAATCATTTCAGTAAAACTCATGCACTTGCTGTCTAACATATTTTTAAAAAGGATTCACCTGTGGACCTATTTATGTATGTGATATTATAAATGGTAAATATTATTATTCTTAGTGGCATTTTCCAAGAATTAATTTCAGGGGGCTAGGGGGGCTGGGAGGGATTGGGGAATATGCTAAATAAGAAAGCCTTTCTCAAATATGTATTACAGTACAACAAAATTCTTCTCTTCACATATTACAGCTTCATAGGAAGTTGGAGTCAGATCAGCCACGATACAGCACCGCTTAAGCCAAGAGGGTTACGGGCCTTGCTCAAGGGCCCAGCAGTGGACGACTTACTTACGAGCTACCTTAACCACTTAGCCACCATAGCCCATCACAGATTCACACAATTAACAATGTAATTGAGTTATTCAGAATTTGCCATTAAATTATTTGAAGAATGATCTACTGTCAACCATTTTATTTTGAGAATGAAAACGTGTAATGAACAAAATATCTTTGACAGTTCCACTGAAAATGATTCAAATAAAATAACATGGTAGTAGGTAGAAATTGTATCTTACTTCATTAAACCAGATTTACCCTTCTTTTTTTTCCCTGTCACCTCAGACATTGGCGGAACAAAAATGCATGATCTTGATTGGTCATCGTAGCAGCTGGTAGCCAATAAATGTGATTAAACTAAGGGAAGGATTCATTTGATGTCTGGGGCAGTTAACTACAGAGTAATCATGATGTCTTCGAATTGACCTTTTATGAACATCATTACAGAGCAATTACTGTGCAAAATAGTTATTTGATACATATATAATCAGCAGCATTGATTTTTGTGTTCTATTATCCACATATGAATAAACATTAGGAACTGTCATAAAATAGTTTTTCACTTAAGCTTTTAATGGCTAAACTTATTTAATCCATGAACAATCTGCACTAGAATAACAGTCGATGCTCTAAAAAGAATTTGAGCAGAGCAAATAAGACAGCAAAGTAGAGTAAAAGTTCAACTTTGTTCAAAATGTCACTTCAATAAGAATAAATTGCATGATTACAGCTGAAATAAGACAGACGTGAAAGAAAAGCATCAGCATGCAGCCGTGACTTTTGGCAGGTTATTATCTAAAATAGGCCTTTTTATATGATTGGTATTATAATAGCTATTTCAGCCCATGAAGAAGGCCAAAGCACTATCTAGATTTCTGGTCTAAGTCTATAACAGTCATCACATCATCATTTGACTATCCCTTTCTATGTGTAGTGGCCTGGGAAAGCCATTTTGACATTTTTATACTATACATGGTTTTCCTAAACTGAAATATTTTTCTCATTTGCACATATCTTAATCACAAGTAAAGTTATATAGCTATTTAAAAGGAAAGAAAAAAAAATCTAATAAGAGATCTTATTATCTCTATAGTTTCTTCCAGACAGCAGCAATGAGATCAAATGGAAAGACAAGCAGGACGTCTCCTTAAGTCTTCTGTCTTTCAGCTTTTTCCCCTGAGACAAAAGAACCAGGTAATTTTACATACAATGATCTCAACAAAGTCATACACTGTTCTTGGCTCTACCAAGTTAATTACATATCAGGTTGGTACAAGCGTACTAATGTACATTTGGGGTATATTTTATACACTGTCATGTCTATTTGAAGAGAAGTACACGAGTGCATTTTGCTAGTCTAAGAACTTGTAGAAAAATACATAAATTTTTTATGTAATTTTATATTTATGAATATACTTGAAATTACATGCATTAGCTGCTAAGTATCCTTAGTTTAGTTGTAGATGTAGTAATATGGGTACAAAAATATTTGAGTATGCTTATTGTCAACATTAAATAATTTATGTTTTTATGTGAGCAAATTTGAATCCAGTAACATTATACAGATACAGTACGTTAAGAAGAATTTTTATATCAGTTAAAATTGTATTTGGAGAATTCCATTTTACTCAATTGTCATTTTATCTTGATTTTGTCATTTTTACTGTGCAGCTCTTCAGCAAACACCTGAAAATGAACCTAACTCAATAAACTAACCAGTAAACAACAGACAGAAAAAGTGTTTTTACACCTTAAATTACAACTTTCCAGGCAGTGCAGCGATTTCATTCACAGTCCAACAGTCTGAGACCGCATTGATTTTTTTTTTCGTTTAAAATTGGAAATAAACAAAAGGTTTTAAAATTTTGAAATCAGTAAATGTTACAAAATGAATATTTCGAATATGTAATTGTCAGGTGGTGGAGACAGTGACAGCTTAATTTTCTATATTTTTCCAAAGGCAAACAAATCCAAAAAGATAAGCAGAATCAAGGTCAGTATATAATCAAAAGGCTTGGCATCAACAGGTACAGGAAACTACACATATACTTCACAATGAACCATTGAAGTGAGAGTTCTTATATACTGTTTGTGTATAATTGAGTCCATGTGTGTGCAATTAGAATGAAGGTGAGCGTGAATGTGGAAGAGTTCGTCTAGAGGCTGGGTGTTGTGCTTCTAGGCGGCCATGTTTGTAGGCCGCTCTGCGTTACCTGAAAAGCAACGCCATTTCTGGTGTTGACGTGACAGTAATATTCAAGATTCTGCACTATTTCTAGACACTCCGATGGATTTGATCTAAAATGGATCATAAGGTTTTACATAAACTTGTGGAGTCCATGTCAGCTTGAGTGTACACTGTCATTAAAGCAAAAATGAGATATAAGAGATACTAAGAAACTCTGAAATTCATGTAAATATTTCAACGATTTTAGTTTTCACTTAAGTTGCTGTCAGTAATAATACTTTGTAATGAAAACTGTTGTACTAAATTAGAAAAGAATGCAAAGTAGAAGCATTTTCACAGGTAGTCTCAGACCCCACTATAGTTACCCCACTATAGTTATTATCGAAACCTAAATGACACACAACTGGGAATCCTCATTAAATCTACTGAGATATCAAAGAGAAATTTTTAAGCAAAGACTTTTTCCCCTGGAAAATTTAAAGATTACATTTAAAGATTCCACCAACACACTGATTGTCTAAAAGCAATTGGTATTCATTGATTTCTTTGGCATTTAATTTAATAAGATATATGAATTATATATATAAGAATGACCATGGAATCTATGTCTATCTTTATACCAGACTTTTTCGTAGCCTACCCACTGACAGGCAATTCAGAAATTCAGGAGTCAGTCCATGTTTAAAATACAATTTATTTTATTTAAAAATACTTTTATATTATTACAATCAATTACACTTACATTATGAATTATATGTGTAATCTCTTCTAAGTTATCTAATTTTGATTCATCTTAACCGCATATATAAAATTATCCAACTATATCAGGCAAATGCCCCCAAATTCCCTGTCTTCTTTGCTATAAGCTAAGCAATGCATGGCATTCATTGAGGAAAGCACACTTATCTAGCAATTAACAAGCATCTTTAGGCAGACTGTTGATTTGTCTTCCACGTGTCCAACTATCCCTCTATTTATCCCTGTGCCCAACCATCCCTGGAGCCATTGTTTCATCAATCTCTCTATTTATCCATGTGGTTAACTTGTCTTCATTTAGCCTTATGTCCAATTATCATTGGATTTATCCATCTGCTGAACTATTTCTCCATATATCCATAACCATATACCCCCAAATTAAAAAGCATCAAAATGACTGACATTTTTTTTTTACAGAAAGAGAGAAAAGTTTGACACAGACAGAAGGCAAACTGTGCAATACAGTGGCTTCCAAAAGTAGTCACCTCTCTTTTACTTTTCCTCATTTAATGAGAATAGCAGAAAAGGGTAACTTTTACCATGATGATGCCACCACCATGATTCACTGTGGGGTTGGCGTTCACAGGGTGATGAGCAGTATTGGGTTCACATCAAATGTACCACTTTGTGTCAAGGCCTAAATGTTACATTTTGGTCTCATCAGGTGAGAGAACATTTTTCCATGTAGGTGCAGAGTCCTGGACTTTGGGGCCTCCCAGAAAGAGGTGAATTTCTGTTAAAAAATAAAGCTCACACTTTAATTGCACACAGGGAGACTACATTTAAATAATTATGTAACTTCTGATGGCAGCTGGGTGCACCAGAACTAATTTAATGGTTTTACCATTCCACTATATTGACTATTCTAACCAGAAAGAAAGAAAGAAAGAAAGAAAGAAAGAAAGAACATAGAATTACTGCAATCAAAAATTAATCTGTGGCGACATCTTTCCAGTTAGCATGTTATACTGTTTTGACATACATTGTGCACATCATGCCAATGCTGGCTAGTTGCTCGTGTGCTACAGAAGGGCCTCAACTTTTTAAGCAAAGATACAACAGTCTACCAAATTGTGCAGGGCTGACACATTTTATGCAACAGAAACAGTTGACATTGTCACAGGCTCAATTTTCGAGTATCTACTGACACGTTCTGTATGTGACATGCTATCTTACCTAAATTTATAACCATAAGCAGTGGTAGCTCAGTGGTTACTGAGTGTTGGGCTACTGATCGGAAGGTCATGAGTTCAATCCCCAGCGCCGCCAAGCTGCCACTGCTGGGCCCTTGAGCCAGACCCTTAACCCTCAACTGCTCAGTTGTATCAATGAGATAAATGTAAGTTGCTCTGGATGAGGGCGTCTGCCAAATGCTATAAATGTAAAATAACCCACTGCATAATCTGAGCATTAATAATGCATGATTTAATTGACACTGAGCAGTTATCAATAATAAGATTGATTTCAGGCAATCTGATGCACCAAATTTGAGATTAATCTTGATTAAATATTCAGCAACGGATGGCAGCTACACAAAAAAATAAGGTCAAACAAAGCAAAGCTGTGGTGAGTGTGCTCGTGCAGCTTTCTCTTGGCCAGTGTAAAAGCTGTTTAATTGGAGTGACTCTAAAAACAGCAATGTGGAGGCAGCCAGAGCCAGCCAAATATCTCTGGGGATCACAGTATATTGCAATGTGAATACACCTCAGCACATCCTCACCATGAAGAATACTGCTGATTTCTAAGTACGCACATAAATGAGTAGATATTTGCAACAAAACCAACTTCTGCACATTTTACATTAAAATCAGCATTGCAGGCAAGTATAATTATATACCAGGAGTTACTATAGAGCATGTGATTAAATTGCCTTCCTAAGCACCTGCATATTTTATAGCCACCCAATGCATGCATAACACTCGTGAATTCCATCATATGCAAATACTTTCTAACATATCGTTGCTTTTCAGTAGCTTCTGAAAATGCATTGGGTTAAGCAAAATAACAATACTGTCAGGTGTAGATGACTCATGAGGTGCCAGTCTGCTGCTTTAACTTCCCTCTGCTAATGCTATGGGCTACACACAGCAAAGCAATGCAGTTGTAATAAAACACAATGGACCGTTAGCTGTCTTCCATTAGATACAGCAGACACAAATCTCTTCCTGCAGGCAATCAGCTAGATTTTTCTTTATTATTACTGTATATCATTCAGCTGACACATTCTTCCCAAATGTTGCATCAGCTCAGGGATAAATGCCTTCTGCAAAGTTCCAGTGAAAGTATTAGAGTCTTACCATCTTGTTTTTGGGAAATGGCCAGGTTTCTGTCTGCTATTACCTTCACCACTGTAACTCAACACCCAGATCTACAATTTCTCATTCTACTGTTTTAATACCTTACTGCTTCACTCAGAGAAATAGAACAATGGTTTCTTACAAAGTGGTAGAACAGAGAAAGTGCAATTTGCCTCCTGTCGATTGCCTCATTACCTTATAGAGATAAAGTAGTACACAGTTCCAAAATGAACAATCATATCCATAATCTGTGCTCATATGCCTCTGAAAACATTAAACTAAAAGGTTTAGATTTTTTTTTTTTTTTTTTTAGATTTAGAAACCAAATGAAACCTTTTTTTGTTTCATTTATAGTTTTACCATTGTCAGGGTCATGGCGGATCCAGAACCTCTCCTGGGACTGCTGATTTCTGAGGTGAGAATACACCTGAATGAGATACCACTACGTTATAGGGCACACACACTCATTCACGACTAGGGACAAGCATACCCCATTCGACTACCAGCATGTGTACCATATGTACATGGCAAATCTTCCCACAGACAGAAACTCAGGAATCTAAACAGATATCCTAGAGCTGTGAGGTGCTACCTGGTGTGTCATCATCACATTCTAGCAAACGTGAGGAAACAATTGTTGGAACAATGTAAGCATGTCAAGAAAAAGGTGTGTGTTGGACACCTTTCAATCATTTCTAGACATGCCCTGGATCACCCTTCACACAACCAACACTTTTACTGCTCAGGAAAACATGGCAGACCCACGGCAGAATGCAGTGGCCAGATGCAGCATTCCAGGGGAAAATGAGATAGCAAAAAGCCATTATGATAAAAAAAAAAAAAAAGCAGCCAATCTGAGAGCTTCTTTTTGATTATGAAGAAACCTGCTGGAGAAACAGTAGGTCAATTGCCATGTCATGTGTTTCATGTGTTTATAGCCAGCTTTGTCATTACTGGTTATGTAGAGTGAGATGAAAATTATCTACTAACATGCATGAAGTGTGCTGGCCACTGGAGATTCTGGGCTATCGAGCTTCATTTAAATGGATGGTAAGTAGGTGTTTTGCAACAATAATTTTTACTAGCCAATCAGTAATTCAAAAAAGTATTCAATTAGTTATCATTCATCAACAGTGCAGAAAATGGAAATACAAAATAATTCATATGATCATGTTACAATATTTAAAATGCAATTGTGTGGATGCACTGGTGGTAGATGTGCATGTATCAGCTGAAATCATTAATTCTAGAACTGCGATGGCGCAGTGAGGAAGCTCATGTCCATCACTGAAACCTCTTTATAGCTCAGTGAATGGCCTTTCTTGGATGGAATGTGATATCTACAGCAGTGTCTGGGAGTTTTTCCAGGCTGTTAATGACCCATGCGTTGGACGAAAAATGGTCAACTCAGGCCTCAGCAGCATCCAAACATGAGCCTGGATTGGACTCTGGCAGCTGGAACAGTCAGACTGGCTTTAAAGTACAATAAAAATAACTGCAAGAACAGGCAATATTGGCAAGAATTCCTTCAGGAGTGGGCAGAAAAGGGTTTAAATGAAAACCTCACCTCTACACTTAATCATAAAAAATGTGATGTGAAATGGAAATGTTCTATTAAAGCAAATTTTCAGAATGCAGTCTTACACACTGTGTGGTTGACGGATGACTTAGTTTCATCTTGTCTGAAATATCTTTTTTGACTAACAAAGAAGATTTAGCCTGCTTTCTTTACCATGTGCCTTGCTGCTTTTTTCCACCAACTTGACTAGTCTATGCAACCCCTAACGTTCGGAAAGTAAGTCATTCCAAATGTTTTTGCAGGTCACCTTATAACTGCTAGAGTCCAATTTGTCATGTGTGCATTTAAATGAATTACTGGATACAAATTCCTGCCTTATTACACAATGCATCTTCAGAGTTCTTCTTCTTCTCCCGACTGATTTGATGACATAATCTAATCAGTAGATTGTTTCTGTTAACGAATGATAGAATATCATTAAACCAATAGATCTTCAAACTCCACTGATCTCATTTATCTTTTCTACAGAAAGTGCTGTGATTAAAGTAATGCATGCCAAAAGCAATATTCACATCAATAAATCTCTTTTACGCTGCAGTAACTATAACCATAGGAGTATACAGTAGTACTCATTAATGTTTAAATGCCATAGAGTGTGGAATGTGCTAAGATTCTTGCTTTGGGTATAACCTAATCTTATTGTTTGTGACCAAGCAGGACTGTTATTATTACTCCAGTAATTCAGAGGTGGACTTCACTATGGTGATCAGAACATGAAGAATTTTTAGTAGGATTTAGAAGAACAAAACAATGTCTAGAGCTGCAGTCCAGAGTAATCCCAGCCTAGATATATAGGGTTAGGAATATAACACAAACATATGATCAGACTATTGGACAGCTTTTGAAGGCATTACTGAGTCTCCTTGAAGTTAAACATTTCTTTTTTTCTTTTTTTTTCTTTTTCTTTTTGCCCTTCAACTTTATAGTTTGGTGTATTTTCATGCAACTCACCCTGAATCCTCAATAGAGAAATCAGCATCACTATGTTAATATCACATAGCCAACTTGCATTTTTATGTCTCTCTGGTGAGTCTCTATTTCTGGAACTATATGAGTTGAATTCCATTATGTTCCATAAAATTCCCTTCCCACCTCGGCACACTGGTGTTAAGTCCAGCACCATTGAGGGCTAGGGAAAATAATGCATGCCAATATAACCTATTTTTGCACTGGTCCAGAAGACATTTTCTTTTAAGTAAAATGGGAGTATTTTGCTTGTGTTTCTCAAGCTCATTATAATGGTATAAAGTCAGTTATTGCTCTTACAGTGATAGGTTACAATAATCAACATATCAACCTATGTGTATTATGTGTTTTGACAATTAACTTATTGTCATGACTGTGTTACTGTGTTACAGCACCTATGTGGTTACGAAGGTTGTTAGTGTTATAACACAGACTGCTATCTACCTTCTTCCACATACATGAGCTCATAGATGCCCATGATTGGCTAGTGTTGCTCTGATTGACAGGAGAGAGAGAGTATATCCTCCCTCTCATAAAGAGAGCACAGCCATCATCAGGATTTTAATTTGCAATATCCGGATGATATCCCGTTGAAAAGTTGATATATTTCTAATGGTGGTTGGTTTCTCCTATGCTTCTGATAGGCATTTCCATAAACATGTCTGACTAGATAAATACAGCGCTACAGTCAGCTGCACATTGTGTAAGACTGCACTGGGAAAAGTATTTTCTTTTGCTCTATTGGAATATTATCACGTTCCTATGACTTTGTATGAAGTGTAGAGTTGTACAAGAGTGTTTTTATCTCACTCCTGCTCACTTCCAATGGAATTCCTCCCACACTGATTTTTTTTATGTCTTTTAAAACTAAGTAAAAATTGAAATAAAATTTGTGCACTGTGGCATTGTGAATTCTGTCATGACCAGCGCACTCTGTGCCATGGGTTATGTGTCACTATCCAGCGTAGAGCAACACATACTAGCTCACAAAAGCCAATCATTTTCAGAAGCTACTGTAGCCAGAGTTGAGCAGGTCATTATCAGCCTGGAAAAATCCAGATGCTGCTGTAGATATAGCATCTTCTCTCCTAGGAAGGCTGA
>CM074950.1:22434034-22450046 GCA_037577455.1 Pangasius macronema
GTTGAGCAGGTCATTATCAGCCTGGAAAAATCCAGATGCTGCTGTAGATATAGCATCTTCTCTCCTAGGAAGGCTGACTATGAGGAGAGGTCTGCTGATAGACATGAGCTTCCATGCTGTGCACTCTTAGCTTCAAAATCAGTGACTCTGGCAGCAGATACGTCCATAAACTGAATAATAATACACAGATTTATTAAGTTGCACCCTTATTGCACTGATTTATTTATTTTGAATACTCTTCTAACCCCTAGTACATTATATATTCCATCACGATTTATGGATTCCCATAGACCAGGGCTTTTTAAAATGAGAAAGAATGCATAATTTCACCCGCATTACAATGATCGGTTTATTAATTTTCTGCCCTGCATTAACAAATCCCTCAACGTTTCAGTTACACAACGATAGACCTATAGACTCAATAGCAATTATTCAGAATTTGCTGGCACAGACATCCAGGGAACACAATCATTCCACTATGACAGACAAATCTCCAGAAAGAGGTAAATTGCTGCAGGAGTGAGAAAAAAGCACTCATCATGTATACAAACACCTTTGCTGTATGACTATATGAATGAAAAAAAAAGGCATGCCAGGGAGTTGAATTAATATTTGTTCAGCTTTGGCTGTAATTGCTCCTGCTAATCTTATTAAAAAAAAAAAAAAAACTAAAGCTTGACTACTCTCCACATGACACTAGTGACATTGGATAAAAATCTTCTAATTAGCCAAAACATGGTGTGTGAAGGGAAAAGCCGAAAGAAGAAGAGAAGGTGGTGTGTGTTTTCTCCAAAATCATGCACTGCTAATTTATGTGTACACATTTTCTGTGACTAATATGATATCCCTTGCTTGTTTTTGAGACAGTCAATAAGATCTGTTAGTGCAGTAGCTAAAATAATCAAGGTAAGGGCGTTTCTGAATATTAACAACATTTTTAAAGTTACAATAAAGAGTTTTTTTTGTCTTACTGCACTGTTGTATAATTTACATATGTGGCATAACAAAATAAATTAAAAAAAAAAAAAAAAAAAAAAGCAAAACGCAAGAAAGATGTGTGTGTGTGTGTGTGTGTGTGTGTGTGTGTGTGTGTGGCTGGGTGTCAAAAAGTACAAGGTTCTATCTTACAGTTACATTGTTTTGAGTGAAGCAAAAGAAAACTGACACATTTTTTTTTAAAGGGGTTAAAGGTGTAATGGGAGCCTGTGGAAAAATACAGCATTATTATTATTATTATTATTATTATTATTATTATTATTATTATTATTATTATTACCAGAAGTAATAATAACTAAACAAACTAAACAACTAACTAACTAAGCAAACAAACAAACAAACAAAAAAATTAATGTCAGGTTAGTAGTAAATATTAGTAAATGCTAGTGTTTAGTACAGTAGTAAGCAGGAAACATACTTTTAAGATAGCAACTTAGATATTTTTCATGAAGCCTGAAACATGGAACATTTAGTTCTATTTAAAATTATTATCCAATTACTATTACTGTAACACCATTCGAGTTCATACCCTATGATTAGCTGTATGTATCTATGTAATGGCTAATATTACACAGTATTGTCAGTGTCAGCCAAAAAGGCCAGGAGTTCAACTTTGATTGCACAAGTAACTTATCTGTTTGGAAGAGCTGAACTTTAGAGGTGGAATTATTTATGCCAATTTAAGCCGAACCGAGACAGACTCAAGTAAAGCGAGGGTCTTATAAAGTCCTTTAGCCTTTTTAAGTAGCATTAAAGCCCTGTTAACAATATTTCATCCTTTAAATTAAGCTTTGCCAAATCCCTTCATTTGGAGAGCCATCAACCTGCACATATCGGCTCTAACTCTAATCCAACACAGCTAATTTTATTAAGCAGATGTTCAACTGCACTGCAATTAGCTGAATCAGGTGTGTTTGTGCCAGGTTTGAGGAAGAAAAAACTGTGCTTGAAGGGGAAACCACAAAACAAAACAACAGGTTGTAGCATTTGATATTGAAGAAAAAGAAAAAAAAGATGAACCCCACTTAATCAGCGCTGCATTCCAGATGTACTGTGAGGACAGTGGAACTCCATCTTGTTAGTAATTAAAAGTGTGACAGAAACACGTCATAGGTCTTGATACAACATGATTAAAAAAAAACAAGCAAATAAATTGCATTTGTCTAACTGTCATTGAACACATCAATAATTCATTAATCGATCTTCAGTAACTGCTTTATCCTGATCAGTGTGATGATGTACACTGGGGCTGAGGTGGGAATACATCCCAGAAGCGATGCCATTTCATCGCAGACTCCAATAACCAAAATAAATTTTATACATACTATACATCTGGAAACATCTTTTATTATTTCGCTATTATGATGAAACTGATATGTCCAACAAATAATTCCTGCCTTTTGTATAGCAATTGATAATTGCTTTGTTAATCACCACAGCATTAGTCATGTTTTTAGCATCTATAAGTATTAACAGAAGTGCACGGATTTTCCTCACTTCCTATCCGATGTTTCCACAAGAAAAGGGCATGTTTTTAGTAGTAAATCCTGAAAAGATATCCTGAAAAGATCATAAAATATCATGATTAAATTTTTTCTAATGATCTTTATAGGCACATAGCAACCACGTTCCTTAAATCCTCCTGAAAACATAGATTAAGGAAGTAAACAGAGACCTTGGGAACTAGGAGCTAAAGGCTGGGTTAGACAAACGTGCCCTCATAAAATATTTGTACAGATTTGACTGAACAAAGGAACCACCATTTCCCTCACTTTCTAGCTTCTGTGCAGTAGTTTTCCGTAAAAAGGACACAAATTTAGTGGCAAATAGATGAAATGCCACTGAAACACTTGTTTTTAATCAAATCAGTTCAAATTTAATTATCAGGCTCAAAGACACAGTTATGTTTCTACTAAACAGATGAGAAAATAATGTCATGGAAGAGATTACATTCAGTAATTCTGGTCAGGTTTATTAATAAAGCCCAAAGATACAAGCATGTGTCGATGATCTTTACAGGCCTTTAGCTGGAATGGAGCTTTAGGTCCTCCATCAAAAGAAGAAAATGCCCAAAAACATATTTACATGAAATAAATGGAAGATTTCTTCAGAGAAGAAATCAAAGCATGGGTGATTCTGTTCTCATGAAACATTCATATGACAATATGGTTGGGTTTTGATTCAGTTTGATTTCATTTAGGAGTCAGAAGGAATTACAAACACTAAACACCACTCAAAACTCTAATCATTGCAACATTTCTAACAAATTTGCATAAATGATGGCTACAGTATGCATCTATCTATCTATCTATCTATCTATCTATCTATCTATCTATCTATCCATCCATCCATCCATCCATCCATCCATCCATCCATCTATGTCTGCCTGCCTGCCTGGCTGCCTATTGGTCTGTCTATCTATCTGACTACGAATGTGTCTGTCTATCTATCTAGCTAGCTAGCTACCTGTCTGTCTATTTGTCTGTGTATTGATCCTTCCATCCACCTCTGTCTGTCTGTCTGTCTAATTACCTCATAGTCTTCACGTGAGATCCGAGTTTCTTGAATGCAGATGAGCGGATTATTCAGCACTGTTTGTTTCATAATTAAGCCTCTCTGTTTGCTTGTTGCAGCAAAAGCAGAAGCTGCTGCAGAGCAAATTCATCATTCGCTTAGCTGAGACTGGTGCATGTTGGTCGGAAGAAGAGGGAGCACTCCAGATCACTCTGGAGAATCGGACGTTAAGAACCTGGCAAACTGGGAGGTCTCAGTACAATGAAACCCTGATGCGAGTCAAGCAAAATGTTTGAGCTGAACATTTTGATGTTTGCCTGCTTAATACCTTTTTCCCCTAAAAATAGCCTTCATTTCATTTCCAAGATTACTGGAATTTTTCCTGATTCCCAAAATATGTACTTCACAGCTTGATAGCATCCATCTTGATTGGTACATGTGGTGTTGTTATGATTCAAAGATTCAATCATTATTTGGTAATTTACCTCAGGATAGAGGTTTAGCGAAAAAGGCTTGAAACACAGGACCTTTGTTGAGAGTGTCTGTGAGAGAGTATTGATTTATGTTCCTGGAAGAAAAAAAAACACCCTTATTTTAAGAAAAAGACATTAGATCTATTACACAGTCTATTTTAGAATTCTAAATATAACATTTGGTATGCCCTTGTGTTCGGCTTCAATCTAATCGTTAGACACAGGAAGGTGTGAAATTGTTGAGTTGTACCAAAAGCATTATCAGAATAAAGGATTTGATAGAGACAGATAACAAATTAAAGGGAGAAAAACAATATAGTATTGTATTCATGTGTTGGGCTACCACAAGCTACCAGAATATCTTCAATGCTCCTTGGCATTGACCCTACAAGTCTCTGGATCTGTACTGGAGGGCTAACTCCATTGTTTCAAAAGATATTCAGTTACACCCTCAGTTGGTGGTGATGAAAGTTTTCGCTTTCATGTGCTTGCGAGCAAGTGGTCAAATATGAAGCTTGCAGGACAAAGACCAAAAGACATGGTGTAATACATTAACAGTGATCATATAATCATCCTTGGTAACTGTTGGTCAGGCTTATGGTGGTTTATATTTTAGCAAATAGAACCAGCTAAGTTTGTAATTTAAAACTTCTCGTTTAGACCATGCCCAATTCAGGGGTAAACTTGTATACATATACAGATATTTGTAGCAATAAACAGATATATATATATATATATCCCTAGTACTCTCTCTCACACACACACACACCCCACTATGCACAAATACAGGGACAATGCTCATTTGAATTTTGGTCTCATTATAATAAAGCCTAACATGGCCTAATTAAGTATGAGCGTCCCCTTAACTAACTTCAGCATTTGCCTCAAGCCTGATTAGAGTAGCCAAGCAGAGATTGTTATCTTTACGGGAAGAGCATTTGAAACAGGATGTCTTCAAAGGTTTAACTAATTATTGGTGATTCAAATCTAATTGACGCCCCACAGCTTACAATCAAAAAGTCAAGACATAATTTCATTAAGTTTAATTAAACGCACAAAACCATATTAGTTGATAAGGGTGATATGTCCTCCTATTGACTCCTATTGTCACACACTCCTATGACTCCTATTGTCACACAATAAAAANCTTAGACAGGCCTTCAATTGACTTGTCCTAAATCATGGGGCATGGGATGGATTGAGATGTTACACAATGCGATAACATTGTATGGATCATCCATTCCTGTCTTTGGTTTCATTATATTGTACACTGCATACTGCTGAATAAGCAGCTATAATGCACCAGAAGTTATTAATCACTACGTTATTGCATGAAGAATTGCTGAGCTCCTGTGCTGTAATTGTATCGAAAGTGATGAAGGTGGTAAAGTGGTGCTATATGTGCATTTGTTTGGAGACTGTTTCTTAGATTTAAACCTGCCATCTGTTTGGCTTGTTTTGGGCAATCCCTCAACATTGACTCATTTTTAGTACAAGTTATTTCGAAGAAATTACACAAGAGCTCCTGCTGATTTCTTAAACGGTTGACATATTGTGGTGCAATAAAAATAAATAAATAAAAGAATAAATACATTTAATAATAACCGAACATTACTAAAGTCAGAAGCTGGGAATCACAGATGACCAAACAAAAGTCAAGGCAAAGGCAAAGACGTTACATAATTCCCAACACTGCATTGATAACAGCATGTATTTTTTTAAGTAAAAATTTGTGAACATTCTTATTCCACAAAAAAAGCGAAATGGAAAAGGGGTTTAAAGTGCTAACAGCACTGAATTCCTCATCTGCATAAGTGTCAACTACCCATTAAACTTTTTGCAGGGAATGCAGTGTTGCCTGTGAAGTACATGAAGAGGTTTATTTATTTATTTATTTATTTATGTATTATTTTTCTTTTTTTGCTTTTTTGTTCACATTCGCAGCTTTGTTCTCTAAAACAATTGAGAGACAATTTCAAGCCTGGAGTGTACCTTGGTGAGGCAATTGTTTCAGATTATTCATGCTTTGATGGAAGACGATGGTGTCTAACAGAAGAGTACTGAGACTTCTCCTTCATGCACGGTGGATAACTGTGAAGAGGTGCGAGGAAGATCTATAAATGGATCTCCTGACAAACAAGAAGAGGAGGAGGGAGTGACGAGAGAGACTGAGGGAGGAAGGGAGAGGTATTAGGGGATAGATCAGAGACTCAATAGAGAAAGAGAAGCGAGAAATGTGTTGGGCTGGGCTGATGCACCCATCAAAAAGATGCCCTAGAGACAGCCACCATTAGAACAGACGACACATTTCTGCTATTCCACACGCAATGAACAACGCAAAGACATGTCCTTGTATAGCTTTATATTTTAATGATATGGCTGTCTGAGTCTCAAACAAAGTCCAGTGCCTTAGACCTGGTACTACTGCAGTACTACAGCTGTAGATCAGTAGTTAAAGGAATAGCTTAGCCAAATATATAATTATTTACACTCTCAAAATGAAATCAACCAGCCAAAATGTTTGTAGTTTTCACATGGAGCTATGAAGCTAATGTTTCTAACGACTAACGGAGGTTTATACCTACCATGTTACCATTGTGAAAAGTGCATGTATAAATCATCACACAAACTGTGCCAATCTAAGAATGACTTGCTCAAGTGGTTTCTAACACTCTTGGATTCATATATATATATATATACATATAACATATATATGCTACAGGCTATTACATATAGACTTTTTAGAGTAAGCTTGTAATAGACAGTTTGTAATATATCTTACAATACAAACAGAATGGTTCTGTACATCATAAACAGACCATCTACACTTAAACTTTGCCATTTTTTTGGAATGTATTCTATTTATTTCTGATTATTTGCTATAAAGCAATATCATAGAGACTGCTGCTGCTACTGAATATTAAGTAGCCCCTGGAATCCCTGCCATAAATTTCCCTGCTTGCTGTACTGGAAATGTTCTTAGAGCAAGCATGGAGCAGCGTTATGCCTGCCCCAGTGGGCCTCTATTAGTGCTTGTTGCAGTTCCCATATTTGAGCACTAGGTGCAGTAATAACTCTATGGAGCCTAAATGGGCAGTGAGCATGCTGCCCTACCTGTATTCACAATATCTTGAAAGTGTGTGTGTGTGTGTGTGTGTGTGTGTGTGTGTGTGTGTGTGTGTGTGTGTATTTCAAAGAAACTTAAAATGTATGGAGTTGTATATGAGGACTTTATAAATATTTGTTGAAAAGCTGACATATATGGTGGTACTATGAGCCTCCACTGATTATAGATTTTTAGTTTGAAATGCATTTTAAATACAGATTTATTCTGTTCTTATATCGTACTGCTATGTACAAATATAATTGATGAGTAAAATATTGAGGTGGGAGGTGATAGTTTAGACAAACACTTCTAACAACACAATGAGCCCTCCTAAGTTATTAGCAACTTTAGCCACATAGCTCTGTTACAAAACTAAATAAGCAAATAAATGTCTAAAAACCAAAGGTCTAAAACACGACATATATATCTTAGTTTGTCTTAGCCTACACTATGCAAAAGTCAAATGTAGGTCAGTTTCAGCTTGGCCGAAAATAACCCAAAGTGCTTATGAAGGCATTACTCGCAATATGCTTCTGAGGGAGCATTATGGGAACATGGTCCAAAGAGACTTCTTAAATAATAAACCTCCAGTCTATTGCCATGAGTTACAACTTTAAGGCTTTTTTCAGACAGGCACTTCAGGGCATTTCTCTTTACAGTAGCTCTCCTCTTTAGCTGACTCTACAAGAACCTGTTTAGTGGTTTGTGGGATGATTACAAGAGGAGACATCCTACCATGTTGAACCATCCTTGAACCCCTTCAAAAGCCCCCTCCACCACCACCGCCACCACCATCTTTTCTTTTTTT
The DNA here is from genome assembly GCA_037577455.1 of Pangasius macronema. NCBI lineage: Eukaryota > Metazoa > Chordata > Actinopteri > Siluriformes > Pangasiidae > Pangasius > Pangasius macronema. The sequence goes on from CM074950.1 coordinate 22,441,932, forward strand.
CTTTCTAAATGTTCCCTGAAAGGGCAGTGATGTAGATCAACTTGAGTCCTGACAAAGCTTGTATACTTCTGCTAGGGGATAGTTTACTCTCAAGCCAATTTTAATACAGTTGTATAGGATGGGCTAGACTTTGTTACAGAAATAGCTCAGGACTGTTGCATTGGGACAACATTTTCATTGATGCTGTTTGGTCCATTGATACTTTGTGAATCTTTCAGATAGTAAAACCTTGAAACAAGAGAACTGTAGGTGAATAAGAAAAAAAAAGCACATGTGAAGTCCTCAGAGGCCTATTTGTGCACAAAGAGTGCTGTGGAGAAATCCAGTGTTTTCTTTATTTCTTAGCAGAAATTGAAATGCTGCCACCATTGATCTTACTATGGAATGTATTTCCCTTGCAAGTCTGTTCCTTTTGTTAATTAAGCAATTAAATTTTAAAAAGAAAGCTCTCTGAATAAGAGTTGAGACGTCAGATCCCTTGTACCAATATGTACATATATAACTTACATGAGGAAAGGGCTTAATGTCATTGGATTAGACTTAATCTAACAGTGAGGTGGGCCATTGCATGATGCTACATTTCAACATGAGCTTCAGTCAACCTGCCACAGATGTAAATTTAAGTGTGTCTGCCTGTCAGCATTCCCTTAATCCCATTAATAAATGCACGTGCTGTGATTTCATAAATAATAATCATGATCAGAAATAGGAATGAGGGTCATGTTAAAAGAATACTGCATTTTTTCAACCTCGACTCTGTTCCCTGCCTGAATAATGTAGACACAAATGTTGACACATTTCTCTGTACTAAGCAATGAATTGAAAACCTGAAACTCAAAACTCCTATAAGCGGCCCCAAAGGGAAACTGGCGAATTGTGTCAATAAATGTTGAAAATATGCGACTACAAGTTTAAAACAGATAAAAGGTTATACTGTGCCTTGTGTATTCACTTACTAACATTTAAAGGTACATTCTTTTTTTGTAACACAAAGGGTAATTAAACCAAATAGCAGACATTTTTTGGTTGTATAAGTATTCACAGTAGTTATCCCTTGGGTCAATACTTAGTAGAACCACCTTTGGCTGCAATTACAGTTTTCTGGGATATGTCTCTATGAGCTTTGCACATCTTGATTCCAATGGAGACCGGTGAACTGCAATTTCAAGTCTTGACACAAATTCTCAATTGATTGAGGTCTGCCTTTTGACTACGCCATTGTAACAAATTCAAGGTCTGGCTGTTGACCCACCCTAGTGTATCTTGGGCAGTATGCTTAGGGTCATTGTTCTATTGGAAGATGAAGCTTCACCCCAGTCTCAAATCTCTTGCAGACTGTAACAGGTTTTCTTATAAGATTGCCTTGTATTTGATTTCACCAATCTTTCCCTAGACTCTCACCAATTTTCTCAGTCCCTGCTAATACCCACAGTATGATGCTACCACCATGCTTCCCTTGTGGGATTTGGTTTGAGTTTTCAATTTAACGATTTGTGCCAAGTCCAAAAAAATTCAAGGTTGGTTTCACCACAGCAGCGGACCTTTTTCCACTGCATTCACCCAACGCCCCAGCTTCAGTTTTATTGGCTATTTTTTTTGTTGATTCATGACATATAATTGCAATTCCATCTCATTTCCAGGCTGAAACCCTACAAGTGTGTAAAGGTTTAGCAGGTACTGTACTTTAAAATGAAAGGTTTTAGGATGAGGCAGACATGCAGTCATTTTATAAATCTTTCTAACAACAACAACAACAAAATTCTTGTAGTTTATGCTTTCCCTAAAATTCTTTAAGGTGGCATCCATGCACAGTCATTCCACACAATTAAGTGGGTACACATGACCAAAGAAATGCTACAAAGTAAGTGATAACAAGACCTAACTTGTTTTTTGGATGTTAAAGAGCATTAAATGTAACTATAAAGGGATAAAAAAAGCATAGTATGTCATTCTTTAATGGATAAAAAGTGTTGGCTAACTGCTGGAAAATAATCAACTTCGGGGTGGTAACTCCAAAACTAGCACTGCTTGAGAACACATACCAACTTAGCAGAAAACATTAGCAAGCTAAGGAATATTAAAGTAAATGAAGAGAATGAGTAAGCCATGCAAAGATGAGTCACGTTATGGGTTGGTTAAGTGAAAAGCTTGATCTTAAAACGAGGTTTGATGATAGAGTCTGCCTGACTATTAAGAGAAGAGTGTTACTGAGTTCAGCTGCACTGGGCAAGTTGTGCTGCCACAAAAAAGGCTATTTGAGAAAATAACAATGTATCTACAATACAGTAGCAGGTATAAGAGCAGTTATGTGGTATGAGTCAGAGGTAAATAGATCAGAAGTACTACATGTTTTCTTGTCTTCTGGCTGAGAGTTTAACATTTGTGAATTGTTATGCAATAGAAAAATATTCAAAAGTGTCAGCCAAGTACTTTTAAACAGTTGATTTTATCACCCTAAATAAACTAATCTAAACACAAGACATGTTTTACATCATTCAGTGCAAAAGAATGAGGGATGATGATTTGAGGAGTGTTGCATCTTGACATATCCCCTTCCAGGCATGTTAGTGTTGGTGGAAATATAGCAGGCACAGAAGCCCTCTATGTTTCAGTTGTCTTGACGGCCTTCACCCTCTAACTGCCACTCAAGGTTACACAGCTACAGCTAAGGCATATTGTTATACCACCACCTCATCCTTCTCTACATGAGACACTAGAGAAGCAGGCAGAGTGAATGATGAGCATCTCTACCTTCAGTAAGCCCTCTCCATTCTCCCTTGCTCATTGAATCGCTGGACTGGCATTTGTCTGGGCTTGGCCAAGCTATCAAGCAGTCCATCTATTCCAGCAATAGTTTCTATCCTTTACCAGCCTGAATTCGCTGCCTGCATGATCATTACTTTTCAGGAAAAAAAGGAGTTGCTGAAGGAGAGAATAAAAAGCTGACATTAAATGCCCCATTACTGTGAGTTACTGGGTATGTGCTATGATGCTTGGCGATCAGCACAGAATAAAATAAATGGGTTCTTGTGTTTAGTGATTGAGTGGATTTGTTTTTTTATTTATTTTTTTTTTTTGCTTCTCTACGTGGAAAGTGTGTCTGCATTCTTTTGTGTTGTAAATTCCAGCATTACTAAAGGTATGGTTTCAAGCAGCATCACCTAATGATTCATTCATTCATTCATTCATTCATTTTCCTTTGGCTTTTCCTGGTGAGGGTCATGGTGATCACCTAATGAGCTCTCTCTTTTCCCGTAGTACAGAAGAAAGCCTAATTAATGTTCTTCCATAGTGTACAGAAGACACAAATATATGTAGTCTTTTCATTTGGACATAGTAAAATATAGACCTCACGATTGGTGCTTCACAGCTTCATTCCAAAAACATGTTGGTAGGTAGATTTGCTATGCTAAATTGCCCCATTGTGCGAATGTGTTTATCTGTATCTGCTGTGGGCATGGCCTAAATTGGAAGGGGAAGCACTGGAAAAACCCTGACAGTTCAACCTCAAGCTACAGCATTCCCATTCATATTTGGCATTAACTAGAGATGTACAGGGGAGCTTTTTTTTTTTTTTTTATTTTTTAAATCACGGTCATGCAATTATTTTTGTTGTACCTGCCCACAGTGTTTTCTTATGTTTTAGTGGGTTCTATTTCCAAAAATATATGAATGAATGAACGAACATTGTAATTGCATGCTAATGAACACGATGTTTCTTTGTACTGCGAGCTTCATACCTGACAGCTTGCTTGCTCATGCCTACAAGAAAGTAAAAACCTCCAGGTTGTGCAACTTTTGAGTCCTGATGCACACCTCTACTTTCAACCAGATGCCTTGTGAAAAAAAAGAAAAAAAATTCTATACTGAATATTGCGCATTCATATATGTACTTATATCTGTTTAGAACACATTATCTGTTCATCCCAAATAATGTATTCATATTTGGTTACTTCACAAGGTCATGAGTTCTCTCCACTTATGCTAAATGGAGAATGCACAGTTTTGCTCTCTATTCCAGCTTTGCAGGTATGAACAGAGAAAACACAGACTGACACACTTTATCAACATTAAGGACACTTGTATCTGGATGAGAATAAACACTTAACATTCACCCCATTATCATATTGATGCCTACAAGGTGGTTCCTCTTCTAGTAGCTCTCTGCCTTTACTCCTTCCCTCAATGTCAAAGCCATTTGATTAGAAGAGCCAGTGAGGATATCAATAGTCTAACAGCAACTCATTTATTCAACATGCCTCAGAGGTTTTAACGTTTTCTATCTCACTACAAAATGATTGTCCATCCAACCAAACAAACAAAATTACTCATTAAGCATGTAAGAATGCCCTGATGCGCTTCCACTGCCATGCATAAGCATCTGAATTTATCCTAACATGAAGAATTTAATGCATTCAAAGTCCATTCAGATATTAAACCAATTCATCAAGTAAATGATGCTCAGTCCTTGAAGACTGACTAAACAACAAGCATAAATGGCGAGGTTAGGGATCTTGATGAAGCGCAGCAGTAGAATATACATCATCGATAAAGCTGTCTTAGAATCCATATGTTGAACAGTAGGAATATCAAAAAGTGGGAACTTGTAATAGCACTGGGAACGTAAGAACACTGATTTGAACGTAGAACAAGACAAAATTGGAAAAAAAGAGTTAATGTTGCTTCCCCTGTTTTCTAAAAAAAAGATGTTACCACTGCGAGCACTCAAAATGAAAGATGCCGTCCTGTCCACTTTACTGTCTTCCCCACAGACAATGCTTTCATTTATTTCTTTATTATAGCTAAGGAATTAAGATCATCAAGCCATGCCCCATAGATTCAAGCAGAGTCAACACTGACCTTTACAAAACAGTCTGGTGGAAAGTGATAAACGGTGTTGTTATAGCAGTCCTGACTAGATAATTGTTGATAAAGGTTGAATGGAAAAACGCCCACTTGCACCAATGGATGTAAAGAATACCCAAAATATTTGTCCCAATGCCAACCTTTACAACAACCAGGCCATGTGAAGACATGTTATGAGCCGGGCAGGGTGCTAAGGAGCCCCAGAATTCAATTGGATGATGCATAATTGAGCTGGCAGCAGGCATCCTGCAGCATAAAGTCTTAAACAGCAACACCCCCTTGGCCTCTCTGTTGGAGGATACTCAGAGGCAGGGTTGTAAACTGATTAAAGTCAGATAGTCTCACTGTCTGATGCTAAGCAAAGCTCGCTAAGGAGAAATAAGGCTATTTGGTAATCTGGTTCAAATGCAGACCTGTGCTGTAGTGACACCATTTCTTAACTGATGCAAGGTGCTAAGTTTTGTCTTCAGGCAATTGAACAGTGAATTAGATTGTTAAAGGGGCAGTGGTGGTGCAGCAGTTAACATTCTGAAGTAGTGAGTAGAATATTGTGTACGGAAATCCAAGGAACTCTGTTGAACCACTTTAGGGGTCCGTAAACAAGACCCTTAAATACATAGCTGCACAAAATGGCAAATTTTCAAAACATTCTATTTGTACATTCATTCATTTGCTCATTCGTTGATTTTCAATAACCATTTTATTTCTTGGTCATTGTTGCAGTAGATCCAGAGCATATCCCAGGAACACTGGGCATGAAGCAGGAACACACTCTGTCTGGTATATTAGTCCATTACAGGGCACCATGCATACACACGTTCACACAACCATTCACACCTATCTACAATTTCAGCGTAGCCAGTCCATCTGGCATGTCTCTGGGAGGTGGGAGGAACCCAGAGAACTCGAAGGAAACGATGCAGGCAAGGGGACAACATGCTGGATCTGTGAGGAAGTAATGCTACTCACTGCATCGCCATGCTGTCCAAACAACTCTTTTCAGTTACGCCAACACTTGCTGATGTGGTTTAGAACTTGCTGTACTCAATAAAAATTAATACAATTTTCATGAGGAGCTGAATGTAACAGTATGCACAAAAGAAGTAGGGTTGAATTCATGAAGTCACTGCTTAGGCTTTGCTTTGTACAACTTTGAATTGTACTAGAAATTTGGTTGTACAGTTCCATGTTAAATTTAAATTTGGAAATGCATACTATGTTTTTAAGATTTATAAAACTAAATTAGAACCCAGCTTAATCTGAAGCAAGTATGTACTGTATATATAGATTTGGTATTAGTATCATCATTGTTCAAATACAAAATAAACAAACAAATTTTGGAGCGCTCTCTAAATGATTTGCTTTTTATTCAGTAATTAGACTGAAAATAATAGGAAAAGAATGTAGCTACCAGAGCGATGAATTGAACTCAGCCTGCAAATGCGTCCTGGGGGTTTAAGATTTCAACTTCTTTCAACTGCTTATCTGTGCATAGGAATGTATCCCATCTCATGTGTAAGTTGTTTTGGATAAAAGCATCTGCCAAATAAATATGATGTATATGTGGAATGTAAAATGATTGGCACCCGGAGCGCCTAAAGCTTTTAGTAATTAAGGATGGTTCCAGACATTTGCATGAAATAAACAGATACTGAAGCACTTTTAAATCTTAAAGCTTCCATTAAGACAGACAAATTGGCAATGCCACTAATCACCATTAAGAAATGAATTCTGAGATTTTTTTTTATCTGAGTATTTGTTCTGATGCCACTGGACAATAAGTACTATAATTATTGAATGAGCGACATGTTATTAACTCAATTCTGGGACATTATGAGATGTTCATAAATTGTTAGTAATAAAAAAAGTAATGGAGCAACAGGGAACATAAAACACTACAGTCCACCTCAAAGTTATCACCTTGATTGCTTGCAGTAAATAATGTCCTTGTGTTAATAGGATTCTGGGGAGTTTATTGCACATTAAAAATAGTCCTTCGTGCCGTAAAGAAGCAAAGGTACCTATCGACCCATCTGTTATAAAAGTGCGAGAATAAAAAAAAAAAGGTCTAAATAGGAAACTAACAACAAACAACCATTGCTCAACAGTAACCAAACCTGATGGGAAACATTTGTTTAGTTTGTCCATGAGGCATCCAGAGCTTGAAATGAAAGCCTTCAAGGCTTGCTTCCCTTCTGAAGTCTGCACCAAGCTCCACAAATATCAAACTCTGCACAGTCATTCTTTCAGTTGGAAAATTGATCCTGGGGTCTAACAAAATAATCTCAGTAAAGCCACAAGCCTGTTCATCCTACTAGGAGAGTTCTGAAGACTTCGCAAAACAGAGTGGGCCATGCGAGATCTAAAGTAAGGGTCGCCCAATATACTTCCTGAATGCAGATACAATACTACCAGTATTGAAATATATTCAGCTTTAAGAGTTGAACAGTTCACCTGAAAAAGCAATGGACTTTACATCTAATTGGAAGAGGAAATCTGAAAACCTGCCCCCAACTGTTAAGTCTAAATGCAATGGCTAGAATGATGTATTTTTATGCATCCTTATACACAGGTTGTCCACATGAAAAGGTCACTACAGATATTTAGCTCATTAATTCCTTAAATAACAGTCATCTGAAGACCCGCAGGCCCTTTGTGGATGAGCATTTTCAGCAGGTGAAGGACCTTCAGGTGAAGCTCTGCAGGGATGATGCATATGGGAAGTGAAAGAGTGGGAGGCACTCATATGGAAACATCTCTGTGGAGTACAGAGAGCATGTCTAATCGGAAAAAGTGTCTGAAATCAAAATAACAAAAAAAATAAAAATAAAATGTGTATCACAGTTCCAAATGGTGCATGAGCGAACATGGCTTTAGTACTTTTTTATTGTAGCATGGTTAAGCAGTGAAGTGAAGTGAAGTGAAGTGAAGTGACTTTGTGGCCAAGTATGGTGACCCATACTTGGAATTTGTGCTCTGCANGCAGTTGGGGGTTCGGTGCCTTGCTCAAGGGTCTCACCTCAGTCATGGTATTGAGGGTGGCAGAGAGCGCTGGTCATGCACTCCCCCCACCTACAATCCCTGCCGGACCCGAGACTCGAACCCATAACCTTCGGGTTCACCTTCGGGTTACAAGTCCGACTCTCAGACCATTAGGCCACGACTGCCCCCTGCATAGTAGAGTGTGGGTTTTCTCGAGGTTCTCCAGTTTCCTCATACCTCTCATCTCCCAGAAACATGCCAGTAGAT
>CM074950.1:22467134-22488110 GCA_037577455.1 Pangasius macronema
AACTAATTAAAGTAATAAAAATCCATAAAAATATTTTTTATGTAAATATAATAATTCATGCAGTAGAGGGTTAAATGTTAATGAAATGAAACACATGCATTCACTGTACTGATGTGTTGATGTATATATATATATATATATATATATATATATATATAACTTACTTTCAGACTCATCTCTAAATTTTAATACCTAACAACATGTTTTTTACATTTAGTCATTTTGGAATTTGCAGTCATTGATTAATGCAGGTGGGAAATGCATTTGCATGGGTTTCCTCTGGGTTCTCTGGTTTCTGGCTATATTCAAATTGGGAATATGTGTGTGTAGTGCCTTGTGATGGACTGGCATACCATCCAGGCTGAATTCTATAGGAGTAGACTCCAGATCCACTGTGACTCTGACCAGAATAAAGTGCTCACTGAAGATGAATGAATGCATAATAAATAAAAAAAAAAGAATAGCCCCCAAAACAAGCTTTGAAAGCGTAGTGAAAGATTTCCACTTGCAAAATCTTTTATTCTCTCGCTGTCTTTATGGAGGTCCAAAATCCCCTATTTCTTGCCTATAATGTGCAAGAGAGAAGCTGGGTGAAAATATGACCGTGACAAGGAGGACTCACATAGTTGTTCATCTCAGGGGACATTGAAATTGATTTTCACGTGTGAAAAATGGTCAGAGTAGACCTCAGCTAAACGGAGATGGGCATGAGGATGCACAACTCATTGGAAGTCTGGATCAAATGAAAACGGTCAGCTTGTTCCAAAAAGGGTTATGGCTGTAGATGATCAAATTTCGTGTTTGCAAGGTCTCTTGCTTGTCCCAAAAAGGATTTTAGCATGCCTTCCATTTTTTCATATTTAAAAATCACAGAATAAAAGGTACGTTAAATTAAAGATGTATTATCAGGGGAAGGTATCATTTATGGTACCATTTATGGGGCAGTCACTGCAAAAGACCATTTCATCAAATGGAGATCAAATAAAACATATCAACTTTGACTAATGTCATTTAGCATGATAATTAGATTTGCCTAGTTTCATCGTTTGAATATTTAGCAGTGAATATTTAGTAGTGAATAGCAAGAAAAGCAATTATAAACCTGATTGCATCCCCGTCTCGTAAAGAAAAATTGCTGCCATGCTGGTTTAAACTAGTTTACAGTGGTTAGGATTGCACCAGTTTTCGTTATACGATTGTTTATTAAAACATTGCTGGCTGGTACATTTGGAGAAGTTGCTTGTATTATGCTGGGCAACAGAGAATTATACTAAATACAGACAGTAAAAAGTGTCAGATAGTCTTCAGCGGAACATCTGTTCCCCTGTGTAAACTCATTTAAATCCATTTTCTAATCCTTAACACAGAAACAACCTGTGTCATTAGTCATTCAAACCCTCATCACATTGATTTCTTAGACTGAGGTGTTTTAGGAAGAAACTTGACTAGAATACTGATGCTAGCTATAACTGTAACTGTTGTGATTACAGATGTTTCTGTACACTTCAATACCCTTAATACATTTATATATATCTTGTTTCCTGTTTTGATATATGTTGTTTTTTAAGCAATTATACCCAGACTTGTCTATAGGCAGGTTTATGTCCAAAGATATTTATAGGAAATATGTCTGAAAGCATGGAGTTGGATAGGATGGAGGTGCAGAGGATAGCTTTGGTTACTGCCTGTGTGGCATTTCCCATGTTTTCCCCCTGTCCTTGTGGGTTTCATCCGGATTCTCTGGTTTCACCTCTCAACAAATGCTTGAAAGTAAAATGGCCACTCTAAATGGCCCCTTGGTGTGAATTTTGTGAGTTTGGTGCCATGCAATGGGCACAAGATGAACGAATTAATGTTTCCGTGCTTTGAAATTTTGTAACCGATTAACTGAAACAGAAGAATACCAAGAAACTGTCCACTATTATTCAGCTGTAGGTTCTGCCCTATTAGGTTTGTCACTCTTACCATCATTGGGCAATGGAAAGCAAAATAATAAATCTTTTGCACCGTGCACATAAAATCAATAGAAACTTGATGTATATAGTCCCATAAGAGAATCATTTGGAACTGGCAAACAACCCTCCAGTTTACTTCTTGTTTTGTTACAGATCTTGCTCCAACTCAGCCCGGACCACATATCGATTTGCCTTTGATGATAATGTCTACCTGTGTGTTGATGCAAGACATAGGAACCATTATTTGTGTAATAGCCTCGAAAAGAGTGGATACACCTACATGGAACTGACTTTGACTCATTTTTCATTACACAAAGTGCCATAATAGTCATCAATCTCAAACTTGCCATAATATTAATTAATCCACAATCTTGTTCCCCAACCCCGCCTCCCATATTTCTCCCCAGTTTGGTCACCTGCCAATTCCCACCCACTAGTCAGAACTTCGCTAGCATATAACAACTACCAATTGGGGAGGGTAAAGGACACGTGAAACTAGTAATCATATCTTCTCGAACTACTGGCCGTGATGCATCACAAAGCAGTGTAACACACTCAGAGGAAAGCTCTATCTACCCTCTTCCACATACATGAGCTCAAAGATGCTCGTGATTAGATAGTTTCTATGTGATTGACAGGTGAGAAAGAGAATACCAATCACCCAGATTGGGCCAATTCTGGTCCCAAGACTTTCAACCAGTCTATGACATCATCTGGATGCATGTATTGAAGTGCTTTATTAACTCTATCAATTTGTCATTACTGATATTAAAGAATGACATCCATTTTGTTTTATATTTTAATTTATAGTTATATTTAATGTTGTGGAACACCCACAGAACAAGTTAGTTCCTGTTATCACTTGTATCACTTATCACTTGTTATGTTATAGCAGCTAGAAACAGTTAAAAAAAGACAAAAATGTAGCTTGTCATGTTAGCCCTCTAAAGTCCTACAGACTTTCCCATGTCAGAAATCCTAAAGGAACAGGTTTACCTCAGTGATACTGATTCACTGCAAGATACAATGAAGACTCCCTCCAAAAAGTTATATAAACATATGCTCACTGAAAAGTTCACCATATCAACACTTGCATATTTATTAAAATCTGTTTATGAGGAGCATCCACTAAACAAGTCCCTGTGTTAGTTGTTACTATACATACAATGACATGTTAGAACACTGAACTACTGTCAGGGATGCTTTTATAGAAATGTAACCTTCTGACCAATCAGACACAAGAATTCAACAGTGCTGTGGAAATGGTATAATTTGCTGTGTTTATTGTGTGATTGTTATTGCCACACAAGTAACTGGCCCAAGGCTGTGCTTGTATTTGTCATGTGTAAGGGTGATTGTGTCAAAGCCCCACAGTGATCTAATCATTGGAGTGACTCAAGCATACCTTCAATCTTCCCAGGATCAACAGCTCAGGCCCTGTCATCATACAGCTGATTGATGAAGAATATGAGTGAGTGAGTGAGTGAGTGAGTGAGTAAGTGAGTGAGTGAGTGAGTGAGTATATGTGTGTCTATGCCTTTAAATTTGCTTGAGGCAATAAAGAATAGAGGAGTTGTTAAGAGACATTGATAACTGTGTAAGTGAGAGATCTGAGATCTGGCATGAAGCCAGTTACATGCAATATGTATGGCCATGCAGTAGGAGATCAGCAGCATGTTAATCTATTGTACAACTGGAGAAAGCATACAGAAAGAGTCCCATGTCTGCAGTTTTCAGAAATATTAGTGATGGTGATTCAATGTGTCGATCAATCACAGCGATTACCATACAAAGATTGCTTAGCCAAACCACATCAGCACTCACACTGACATCAACCCCCAGCATGCACCACTGCATCCTGGATGAAAAATTCATGAGGACCCTTTCACAGGGAATACATCAAGAGCTGAATTACAGAGGAGAGCAATGAGACACCAGCCCACAACATAGCTCTCTCACTCTCTCTCTCTGGCACAAACACAAGGGCTATCCAGCTTTGTCCACTCCCAGTGTTCCCAGTGACATGTAAAATAACTCTTTTCAGTCCTAATAGAAAGAACGCAAAATTAAACCTTTAGTCCATTTAGAGAGCAACTTTTCATTAGACCTGGGGGCCAGCGAAAAGTCGTTCTTAATTACTCTCAACATATTAAGCTGGGCAGGCATTCGGAGGGTTATTCACAGTTATTAGCCGAATGTGTAAATTGATATGGAAGATAATGAAACCAATGATAATTTCCTACATGGTGCATTAGAGGTTTAATAACTGTATTATGAAGCCTCTAGATTAAAACCAATTTTATATGGAAAGATATGGGATAAAGTTTGGGCTACTCTTTTTAATGATGATAAAAGCAGCAAAAATTTATTGAAGGCTCAAAGAACTGGGGCATCTCATTGTTATTTATTTATTTTATTTTATTTTTTTTGGTCCAGGCCTCTACTTGATTGATTTAGTGTAGGCACGAGTTATCAGAGGGTTATGAAATTTAGCGCTATCTCATGCCGCCTGGCAGCGAGTACTGTGGAACTTACGAATGAATGAAAAGCGATGAAAGGTTGAATTAGTGGTGATAACTGGGAGAAGAAAAAAAAGAGAACCTCCTTTGTCTGGTGAACATTAATCCAATAGCAATACACAAAGTATTATTTAGGATTTCTTGGGCACTGAAATTAGTGGAAATGTAAAGTGCTGTATATGTTCATTCATCAGTAAGACTTAGTTCAGCATAGATTTTCGATTACGAATTAATGCCGACATGCCAATGGTGCTTACAAGAAAAATGCTCACAGCGTTTTATAAATGATTAAAAAATTCAATTTACTAAAACTTAAAGTACATAGAAAGTTATGATGACATATCCAATCTGCTTATTTGTTATTAAATGACCTGTCTTTTGATAAAGAAATGCAAAATTCACAAGCTACTTCTTCCCCAAAATGTTCGCAAACGAGCAGTAAGACAATAGCCAGGCAAAAGTCCAGTGTGAAAAGTCCACTAATTAATTCCTGCCTTGTTTATTTTTGTAATTAACCAACCAAAGATACCACTGTCCTGACTTCCTGTTCTATATTGACTGAGGTTTGTGAATTCCTTGATCAGAGTTAACATAAATGGCACAGAGCAAATGTAACCACGTCTTTCACCTCCCACATCCTTTCCCTTACAGTGAATGTGTTATTGGCTAGGAGTACTTTATTTTCCCAGCTTTAGCTGATGAAGCAGAAAAGCATAGTTTACTCATGTCTCCCATATCGCTCTAGCAAGCGCTCAAAAATTGCAAAAGCTTCCACTAAACTGTAGATGTTGCTGTCTGTGTTAATGCAACACTAAGTGTTAATTGAACACACCAGATCAATAGTTAATACACTGCTGAAGGTACAGTATTTATTCTACATAATTCCGCACTCTAGGTGGACATTTTCCACAGAATCATGGTCACAAGCCTGGCATTTTGTGACTGTGGACTTAAGCTTGCAACTTGCATACACAATTCACTCTTAGCACACGTGCAAAAAAAAAAAAAAAAAAACAGGATGTGCTGGATCAATTGCTGATTTATAAGCTGCCAAACAATGAGAATGGAATCGATATTGTCAAATTAAACCATATTTGCAGTGATTAATGTGCTAATTACGACTAGGACTATTCATGTAGTAATATATTGCCAATATACTAGACTCTGTTTAGATATTTATTTCAATGATTGCTTCACATTTCTACATCAGCGTTTTAGCCATTTCGTTTTTAAATTGTCTTGTATTTATGTTACATCATATTAAATTTAACAGCAAAAAAAAAAAACATACAGAACAAACAAACAAACAAAAAACATTATTCATCATTCATTCATTATTAGTCTGTATTTTTCTTCTCATAATTTTTTTTTTAAATTAATTTATTTATTTCAGGCTTAAAGGCAAGTGCTTGTGTTTCAAGAATTTCCCTCGGGATCAATAAAGTATCTATCTATCTATCTATCTATCTATCTATCTATCTATCTATCTATCTAGCTAGCTAGCTAGCTAGCTAGCTATCTAAGGGCAGTGTTAGCCTATATCTGACAATGCTTAAATACTTTCCCAGAGTAAATATTGACATAATTTTAAACTTAATTCGCCAAATCTGAATTTGGCTCCAAATGGTTAAAAGACCTGGACATCCCACTGATTCAGAGTAAGCGTTACTTCAACAAATAGGGTGTTATATTACTGTAAATGTAATTCAGCACTGTAAGTGTTGGTTATTTCTACATGGTAAGAGTTAATTAAGCACAGTAGATGTTTATTCAGCACTAAGAATTGGTTTGGTATTGTATTATTTCATTGCTGTGTAGCAGTTGCTAGACAATAGAGAATGTGATTAGCTTCTGCTGCCATGTTGCAGTAAAGCAAATCAGCAGATTTACTGCTAGGAATTTGTACTGCACTGAATTTTTTTAAAACTGAGCATCAGCAAACTTTGAAGCCACCTGTGTAATCAGTACAGCTCCTGCGCTAAAAACCCATTGTTCTGCACCGTTTCGAGTTTTCCCTATTATCCCTATTTCCTATCCTAACAAACCTCATCCATAACATTATCCAGGTCTTTGCACAGCACGGAAAACTTGGAACCGTGCCTTACAGAAGCAATGATATGCCGGGGAAACCCACACTGGTCAGGGAAGCTTATTAACGTGTGTGTTCGAGTGTGCAGAGGTCTGTGAAATGTCTCTCTGAGCTACCCTTGTCTTAGGTAATGTGCATTAATATTAAACCATATTAAAGCTCCAGCTAACGGGCTGAAGGCATTTGTGTAGTTCCTCTGGATTTTCAGTGAGAAAATCAGCTGAGTCAATCCGGCTTGTGAAGTCAACCTTGTAGCACAGTGGTTACATTAGGATTAAAAAGAACAATCCACTTAGGCCAGAGCACTCATTACTGATAAAATGTCCGGCTTTGACTGCAATAAACCACAGAGACATGGCTACATAAGCCAATCCAGCTTAATGCACAATGGGAAAACTTGTAAATATGCAGTAGTCACGATCTGAGAGAGCGTAATATAATTACAGTTGCTATTACTTGCATTACAAGCTGTTCAAAATGCATTAAAATAATTTAGTATGTATGGATTATTGTAAAAAGAATAGAAAATGCAACTGACACAATAAATGTTCCCAAACGGCGGCTTCTAACTGGATTGTTATTATAAGCTTTTAGCTTTTTTTTTTTTTATGCTAATGATTTGCTTGAACAGGCCGTCTGGCTAGGTTGTGACTCAACAAAATGGTGGCAGTAGGAAAAAAGGCTAATATTGCCATGTGGCCATTTTGAAGCTGCAGAGCATTGTGGGTATCTGACCTCGGGACAGGTGGTGACTGGAACGTGACCAGGGCGTGCAGCATCATTAACATTTTAACCTGCACCAGAAAACAATCTTCCTGCCATATTGCACAGATTTAACAATTAGCAATTAACTAATTGAGATAAATGGACAAACACACAAGCAAATAAATATGTTAAAAAAAACTACACATAAATCAATTTCAGACCCAGAGTCCAAGCCATTTTAACCCTTGTTTAAAGCTTATATGCACTAATTTACATTCTGTAGCATAGATAATAGACTTTGTAGATATTGCCTATGCACACATTTACCACTAAAAAGGATGGATAAATATATAAATAAATAAGATGATGACATTTAGGATCGTTATCCAAGCAAGTCATAACAGAAATTATTTATAAATAAATATTAATTATACTCATGACACAGTAAGCATCTCCGAGCTGACCTGTAAGTAACACTTCTCTAAGCCACATGCATTACCTTGTGCTTTATAACGTCTATAAACAACTTTATAAATTAATGAATAGTAATTATACCAGAGTGCTGTTGAAGTCTCTAAACTGATTGGTCAGAAGGTGATTACTTTTCTGTAATTCAACTCACATATTTGCAGTAAATGCTTGTTCTAATCCATTATTGTTTCTATAGTCACAACTCATTCACAGGGACATGAATGCTGGACTCTCCACATAATTTATGCCTAAAGATACATTATATGGCCAAAGGTTTGTGGACACCTGACTATTACACAGTCCCCCTTTGCTGTTAGAATAATCTTCACTTTTCTGGAAAGGCTTTCCACAAGATTTTGGAGTGTGGCCATTGGGATTTGCCAACTCAACTACAAGAGCAATGTCTTTATGGAGCTCAATTTGTGCACAGGGAGATTGTCATGCTGGAACAGCTTTGGGCTAGTTTGGGGGACAATTTAGGAACGGCTCAAACCTTTGGCAATATAGTGTAAGTGGATTAATAAATGTTATTTAACAATGAAAAATATTCAGACACTGCTCTGGTGAAGTTTTCTGTAAAAGGACACTTAACATTTGTGAAAGAAGACTTCAGTCAGTGTCAGTGCTTTAAGATAAAGCTGTTCCTTTAAGTCTTCTGTTGAAGGGCAAGGCTTTAGGATTTTGCACTTATGAGTTTTTTCGGTTATCTGACAAGCTGAATTTTTAAAAATTAATATTATTATCTTCAAGAGAGAGAAAAAGGGAGGCTGGTAATAGAATCTTACAGCTACTGTAGCATAAGTGATACCAGGAAGTCACTTGTCTCTTGGACAATCCACACTAATAAATGTAACAATAAACAGTTAAAATGTATGATTTATATTCACAAATATGCCCACATGCATACTACCATAGTAGGGTCCAGACTCCATTACCAGTGAGAGCTGTCATGATAAACTGGGAGGGCTAAAATATAATATCAACAGCTTAACAATGAGCCCATTAAGGATGAGTAATAGATTATACACTATACATCTAAAAGTATGTGAACACCTGACCATTACACCCATATGTGTTTCTTTGCCAAACTGTTGGAATATGGAAGTGCATAAGCCTGTTCCTGCATGATAATGCACCAGTGCACAAAGCGAGTTCCATGAACACATGGTTTGCCAAGATAGGAGTGGAAGAACACAAGTGAACTGCACAAAACCCTGACCTCACCTCCAACTGGACCACTGACTGTATGCCAGGCCTCTTCTCCTGACATCAGTGCTTGACCATATAGAATATTATTCCAAATGGAAATCAAATTTAGGGGCTGATTCACTCTGTGTAATCACCTAATGCTTCTTCATATCATTCTGTGTAATTTTCCTACATTCGATGCTGGTGCCATTAGGTTTGATCCCACAAACATTCAAAACATTAAGGCATTTGGGAACAGCAAATATTCTGACCCAAATTTGCAAGCTTAAATTGATGTCTTTTTATTATTGAAAAAATGGGAGGACTTAGCCAGGCTAGCCTATTCATACCAGCTGCCCCATCCACTACTGAGAACTGTTATCAATTATCAAGATGAATACAAAATTACTAATATAAATCAAATTATATTTCTCAAACATACCAACACTCTTCACTAATATGTCAAAAGGTGTGTTCTTATTGACTGAAAACAGTTAGCATGGTAACACAACATNGTTAATGTTAAATCATAGCAATGTGTAATCATACATTTGGATAAAACAGCACCTCTTTTATAGGATAGATAGTGCCTTATTTTCTTCCACTTCAGCCTCTATTCAAATGAGACAAAAATGAATATGCTTTAGTGAATGATGATGTAAAAGGACATAAATGAAGATGCGCTGTTCATCGACTTATTATCTTTATTTTAATAACTGTCAAGGTTTAATTCTTCCACTAATGATCCCAATGTCAGCGTGTGCATCTTGCACATTTTCTTCTTTTTTTGACCTCCTGCACAGAAACATGAACATGTTCAATAATCACCAAGTAGTAATATGAGTGGTATTTGAGTCACGTGTGCGAGAGGATCTGCCAACACTCCAGAGACAAAAATAAAGGGACATGAGTGGGCGAGAGAAATGACAGAAGGATGTGAAAAATTACGAAGTAATGATGGGAGAGAGATTGACAGTGGTCTTTGGCAAAATCTCCACTAGCACAGGTTTCCTGCAGTGTGTAGGTCATAGTTGAAGGATAGGAGGGAAAAAAATTGTGTTTAGCAATGAGTGATTCTAGGCATCAGACAAGCTAAGGCAGAATATGAAGTCAACAAAGGGGAGGAGAATATCAACCAGTTTTAGACCACAGCAATGTTGAATTCTCAGATCAAAAGCTTAAAAGGTGATGATTAATTCTCTATAACAGCAGCTCCGACAGTAGTGCTGGCTGTCATTCACAGGTCTATATTAATGCACTCATTAATTTGAATACATTGTTGTAATAAATAATGTAGAATAGTTGCTATGGTGAAGCTTTCCTTTTAGGCGATGTTTACTTAACATTTATGGAAGGAGTCTCCAGTGTCTGTGGTTTTTTTATAATCTGAGGTTGGCAGTTTGCAGGTTGGAATTTTTCTGTATTATTAACTTAAAGTGAGAGAAAAAAAAATTCTGTTTATAGAAATTAGTTGGGGTCCATATATCCCAAATGTGAATGTGTATATGTTTAGAATGATGATTCATGCATAAAATATGGATATGCAAAGGCAACATATGGGAAAGCAGCATTTCCATATTCACGTACACCTGCAAGCATGTACTGTTGGGAATACACGGAATAACCATAGCCTAGAAAAGAAACTGAAAATGGTTCTGAGACCAAAATGCACATTTACTTATGTATCATGATGGACTACACGGTTACTATTATTTCCACTGTTTATTATTGAATAACACTAAACTGCTTGGACATGCTAGATCATTTATTATGTTATTAACCAATATACTAGGTCTCAGTCATAACCAAGCCAGCTCGAACTCAGAATCCCAATCTGCAACAACCTGTTATTCATGAAAACATCAAACGAATTCACTAACGTCACTCCATATTCCCAAACCCATATCTCTCTGAGTTGGCTCAAATGAAGACGCAGTAGGTGATTGCATTCTGTTGATTTCAGAACGTGCCATTTCTGAAGTGGACAGTGACCATTCAATAAACATTTGGTCTGATGAAAATGGATTTGTAAATTTACATAAGGTTATTGGGCCTTGTGATACCTGCCGACCAGAGATAAAGAATCCCAGACACTGAAAAACTGCAAATCCGAAACGACAGCACGTAGCTTTGCGTGACTACCACCAAGCAGATACCAGATGTCACCATGATGGGCTACAGAGTGGCACAAGGGGATGGATGCACTGTCTCTCCAAATAGACCTGTCTGTCACTGAGCCATAGTCTACTCAGCTTCTCTCCTGAATGCCTAAAACACTTCTCTTAAGCAAATATCCAGTGTACACTCAATAATACGACTTCACTTTGTTTTCTTCTTTTTTTTTTTGGGTTCATTGCTTCCATCAAAGGTAAACCTTTGTAGAAATATACAGTCTCTACTGGGAAGTCAAGTGTGAAAACTTGATTATATTGCCTCTCTGAGTCCCATCGAAAATTCCCATATCTACAAAACCTTATTACTTTGAGACAGAGGTATTGCCAGTGTATTCAGAGATTTTACATGTCAACATTTACATTTACCACAAAGAGGAAAGTTTGCAAATAGTGAGCTATCACAAATTGTCCCAGGCGTTTCCTGTACCTTTCCAGTACCTTAAATTTAATGAGTTACGTGGAAAAGACGTATAATCAGGGCTCATGTGGTAACGATGTTAACAATGATGGCTTGTCATGCTATTAGAGAGGCTAAAATCTAATGTCTATCAATATTTTGACAATAAAACTGTTAGGATTGAGCAATGTATTGTGTCGCAAGGTCTCATCTGCAGCATAATAATAAAAAAAAATGGTTCAAATTATTACACACACATTTAAAAGCAGATAGACAGCTGCATTCGTGATTTCTATTTTTTTTTTTTTAATGGTTCAAGGCCATGAAGCTCAGCTGGATTCACGACATATTTCCCCTGACTACCAAACACTTTAAACAGAAAAGCTGGAACCAATTCATTCAAACTAAAAATCTTATAATTCTGTCATGTTTTTTTTTATTGTACTTTGATTGGACAATGTGTGCTCAATCTATCTACTGTTAGTTTCTCCTCCAAAGGTATTTTGTTGGAAAGAGATGATGGAGTAATTCACTTCGTTTGCATTGACGTGCACCTTCTAACTCACTGCTGATGATGTGTTATGTATGTGTCAGCGAAACAGACTGAAAAATATCAGTCCAAAAGGAAATTAGATCTAGTGTATACTGTGTAATCACCTTACATGACGGTCACTTATAGGCTGCATGAACCTACAGTCTGGGCTAGAAAGAATCAACCCCAGCCTTCTTCATACCATTCTGTGTATTTTTCTAATGACGATTAGTAGTGCTGTTGTGCTTGATTCCACAAAAGTCCAGTAGAATCCGCCTTTTGTTAGCAACAAATAATCTCATGTGGGCGCCAAAATTTAAACCTTAAATTAACTCTGAGCCTTGTTACTTCTCATCCAAATTGAGCCATGTGAATTGTAATGAATTACAAGGTTGAAGGCATGTTGATTAAATCAGTACATGAAACTTGAGACCGCACTGCTTATCAACTGCCAGCTAAAATATCTTCTGCATGTCTTCTGAAAATTAACCCTCATCTACCTACGGATGTGCATGTTTTTGATCATGTGCTTAATCAGTCTCTGCTAATTCATTCTAGACCCCACTCTCATTATTGACTCTCATATCATCTCCAAAGTGAAATCTTCTTTTTTTCTTTTTTCATCTCTGAAATATTGAACAGCTCCGAATCGGTTTATCTTATCTCTTATACATGCTTTTATTTCGAGCTGCTCAGATCGCTGTATTTCCCAGCTTATTGGTCTCAGTTCTGAGTTTCAGTTCTCCATAGACTCCAGAATGTTCAGAATTGATCTCACCAATACTGAAACTTTCAGTCTTTATTTGATTCCTATAAAAATACAAGGACTTCTCCTAAATTGATTGCTCACTTGCACACTTCCTTCCTCTCTACTCGACTCTAAAAATGTCCAGTTTGGTAACTCCATATTCAAAACACCTATTTTTTTTTCAGGCATTTTAGCTATCTTCCCCATAACCTCTGATATTTGTTGTTTTATTGCTGGCTGCTAACCTACACCTTCTCTCTTGCTTGTCTCATTATAGTAAAGGTTATTGTAGAGTGTCTTTGGGTATAAATGTATAAAAGCCCTATAAAAATAACATCTATTATTTTTAATCTTTGTGTGAATAGTTCTGAATTTAAATGTATATTATTTTGAATATTATTATGTATTATTTTATTTTTCTAAATAGTCTAGATAGTTCTCTGTTGTGCATATGTTACACTACATAGGCTATTAAAGTCATTACTCCATATCCTATGTAGTGGGCACACAAGGAAGTAAACTCCATGTAAAATGCTGCAAATTGCATTCATCAAGCTTTAAGGGTAAACTACAGGTACACAGCCAACTTGATTTCTGTAGTCTATTTACAATGAAATCGCTGCCGCCGTTCTGCTTGGGCAAAACGCTTCAAGCCCATTGCTAGAACAGCGGATACAGGAGCTGTGGCAAACAAATATTCACCTTCAATAACTGCTTTATCCTTCTCAGGGTTGCAGTGGATCTGGAGCTTATCCCAGGAACACTGGGTAAGAGGTGGGAATACATCCTAAAGGGGATGGCAGTCCATTACAGGCACCATGCACACATACATTCACACCTAGAGGGAATATAGTGTAGCCAATCCACTTATCAGCATGTTTTGAGAGGGGAGAAGAAACCAGAGAATGTGGAGGAAACCCATAGGAACATGGGGAGAGTATGCACAGACAGTAATCCCAGCTCTGAACTGCACTGGGAACCCTGCTGTCACTGAAGCTACCTGCTGCGCCACTGTGCCACCCAAAAAATTCCAGATTACATTTCACAGTTGGTGAAAAAATGAACCATAGCATTGTACCTGACTCCTACTGGTACTTGCATTATCGCTTTGGTTCTGATTTTCTCCTGTGACTGCAAATCACCAGCTCTTGTTGAAAACAAATGAGTTCTGGTCACTTTGGTGCATCACTGCTGGTCTAAATGTAAGGTTATAAATGCCAAGTCACAACACAAGAAGTCATATCACATCACATACTGTATACAATCTTTCCAGAGCCAGTACTCATATTAATTCCCACCATTTTGCAAAACAATACTTTTGCGTTTGACCCTATTTACTGTATAAATCAACATTTACTTTACATATTCATCAACGTCACAGTCATTTGAAGTAAATGTTATATTTCCCAGCACTTTTTTTTCTCCCCTAGAGGTGCTTAAAAACACAGCCAAAACATGGAGGTATTAAACACACAGTTGCTTACAAAGCTGCAGTTATGTCTCGTATTTGAAGCAGACCTTTTTTTAATGCCTTGCCAACAAACAATCCTCCTTTCCATTCACACAACAGCAGTTGAGATAATTGGCCTGTTTTTAGCTAAGGAGTTTTTCAGAGCCTGCTACTCTTAATGACACCATGCCTTTGACCCTCTGCCATTAGGAGCAGTGTGAGTTCAACCCATGGCCATTAGCCACTGGCCATTTAAATTCTCCATGTGCAAAACCAGGCCCAGCATGAAGGGCCGCCGAAGCGAGAAGTTGTGTTTACATAGCTGACTGTTTGGAGATCAGAGAGAGAGAGAGGGGAAATAAGAGGAGAGCTGTAAATACGAACAAGAACGACAGGGAAGGAGTGGAGAAAGAACAGAGAGAAGGGAGAGTCTGCAGCAGAGAGTGTTAGGCAAGAAGCAGGTGGACCAAGCAGGAGGCGAGGAAAAAAGATGAGTTAAGTGGAACCCTAAAGAGGAGAAAATGAAGATGATATTAGGAGCTTGAACACTTGGTCTGGAAAGTTTATGGCATGCCTTCACCCTTTTAAAAGTTTATGTTGTAAGACATGCATGAGTCTTGTAGGCTAGTACTCCCACAATTGTACTACATGCAAGCCTTATCCTCATGTTATATACAATCACTGACCACAACCATGCAAGTATTCAGTCAGCCAAACATGTGGCAGCACCACAATGCATAAAATCATGCATTTGAAGACATTCAGTTAATGTTTACATCAGACATTAGAATGGTGAAAAATGTGATCTCAGTGCCTTTGTCCATGGCAGACAGGCTGGTTTGAGTATTTCAGAAACTGCTGATCTCATGGAATCTTTGCACACAGCAATATCTAGAGTTTACACAGAATGATGCAAAAAAAGAAGTTCTGTAAGTAAGTGGAAGTTCTGCAGACTGACACATCTTGTTGATGAGAGACGTTAGAGCAGAATACACAGACTGGTTCAAGCTGACAGGAAGGCTACAGTAACTCAAATAAACACTCTTTTCAAACATGGTGAGCTGAAAAGCATGTCAGAAAGCACCTTGTGTCAAAATTTGAGGCAGGTGGGCTACAAGAGCAGAAAGCCACACTGGGTTCTACTCCAGTCAGCCAAGAAGAGGGATCTGAGAAAAAAAATGGCATGCATATAATAATAAAATTAATAAAAATGTCATTTTAAAGGAGTTACATGTTAAGAAAAAAGGACAAAGGTTGTTTGGATAGTAAATGTTTCTTAAATGCCTTTCTAATTCTACATAAATTCACAGAATTTAAGGGTTTGCCTACAGAGATAAAGGAAATAAAGTTCTACATTTAACCTTTTTTAAGACTACAGTTCATCTGAGTTATTGTCTTTTCTACCCAGATGCTGAGTTGAGGCTATTAGGTAATTATGTTCACAGTACTGTGTAATAATTTGTAATACAACCACAGGGTTAGTGACTAAGTCAATCTTTCCAAGTATATGCTCAGCTTGACAAGTTGAAAGGTTTGTTAGTTGTAATGTTCTTGTAATTGAGATGGCAGTGGAGGCTTGATTCATTACTGTGTGCTATGTGGTAGTGTGTGGTATATCTATAACCCCTGGTCACTTGATCAACACCTTTAACCATCTGCTATTTTGCTTCAGTTATATTTTCTTTGAGAACTGATCTGACCCATCAGATGTAATCCACTGACATAAGCTTCCACTTGGTGTCAACTAGAACCATTTCAACTAGATGATTAAACCCCTGAGCAACATTGAGCATTGGAGTATACATTCTTACAAAAGGGTTCCTCAATGGAACCCTTAGGCTAGGTAAAGGTTCTTCAATTCAACCCAAAGAACTTTTAGCTTTTAGCAAATTTGATTTTAGGATTTTTTTATAATTCAACATGTATATGTATTCCAATTCATATAAATTTATCATGGGATCTGGTTCCATCAGTACATTATCTTGTACACTGAGTAACACCATTTTCCCATCTTCCTTTTGTCTATCGCCCAAACGTGAATGCATGCAGATGTATGCATCCACATTACCGATTCTTCACAATCCAAAGCCTTGGTGTGGTTACATAGACAGGCAAAACTGGAGAATTCTGAAGACTGTTATGCCTCAGGGTCACACCATTCTCTATAATAGACTCTCACTTTCAAATTCCCAGTGTGCTGACAGACGGGACAAGTCGGGCTGAGGGACATGACATGCTGTGTATGTGTGTGTGTGTGTGTGTGTGTGTGTGTGTGTGTGTGTGTGAGAGAGAGAGGGAAAGAGAGAGAGAGGGAAAGAGAGAGACAGAGCAGTCAGAGGGCCTCACTTTCATGTGAGAAGGAGAGAGAGAATGAAGCCAAATACTGCCTGGGGGCCAAAAGAAAGGACAGTATCTTCACAAAATGTTTTTTTCTCAAACCAGAAATCCTGAAAATACTGTCTTCTCTAAACCTCACACCACACACATAGACATATAATCACACACTGGGCATCTGACAATAAGCAAAGTCACATCTAGGGTACATCTAAGGATAGGGATGAATGTTATGGTATCAGCTGGGTGTGGCACACACATCTCTTCACGTAAAATCCAGACCATACAACAAAGACATGACCAGATCAGTGGTGTTCAGTGTATTTCCTACTGTGCTCTAATAAATCTAAAATGCTATTTTATCTTCATGTGCAATCAGTCAATATTTGGCAGGGAAGTTCAGCAGCACTGAATGTCTCAGTCACAGAGTTGTCAGGCTCCTGGCAGTGGAACTAATTGGTGGTTGTTTGCAGCACAACACATGTGTAAAGTCTGTCAAATTTCTGCCAGATATGACCTTCCAAATGTCATCTCCACTAGCCACGTTTCATGTCGGAGCAGAATATTACAAGCAATGTATGAGACTGTGCAAAGCTGGCAAAGATGTACACGGTGCATTTGAACGCTAAAGAGGTCTCTTTTTGTATCGTTTATAAATGCCCACAGCCAGCAAAATGCATTAGCACTCTTCCAATATCAGCAGTGTTACTTAATGCTCCAGGGAATGCATGAATGAGAACCTAGGAGGTTCAGGATCCTGCTTAAAGGAGCATGTTAGTAAATCTAATCCTGTCGAAGGCGACGCTGTCCATGGTGCTGAATTATATCAACTTATAGAGTCTACACAGGACTGAAGGGAATCAGGAATATACATCTATAGATAAAACAGTGGTATAGTCGTTATCTGATATCATAAATCATGGCTAGATGGCCATCAATAGAACACAAATACCAGCAAATCACAGTAAATTCACTCACAGAGATGTGTGATATGTCCATTTCACAGATCTCCTTTAGGTTCTATATATAGATATGGATTCAATAAGCCGCCAAAAAATCCACATGCACTCTCATTCCTGAGGGTAATAACCAAGTAAAATCACCTCTCACAGAAAAGACAAAAAAAAGAAAAGAAAAGCAGCAGTCTTACCTTACAGTTTAACCTTATTTTCGGCTTCTCTTGGTTTCTGAGCTCTTGCGCTTAACTTCGACTCCGACCAACACACCAAGATGAGCTTCGAGGAACACCGGCTCTCTTTTATTTGCACCAAGTCCAGTACTTACATCCACACACACACACATCCGCAGACATATAGACACGCAGCTAAAAAAAAACCAAGCTGCCTATAGAAGAAGCCCAAAGCGAGGGGTGTTTTCCCGAAGTGGAGACGCGCTCCGAGTCATTGCGCCCGCGCTCGGCTCATGTAACGCTGCCCCGGTGTCCTTGGCAAAGTATCCACATCTACATTCATCAGACCTCTGGGAACGGATAACGCCTGCTAAGCGATGTAGTCCGCTGTAAAGGCATCCGTGCACGCCAAAGGGATAAGGGCGGAGACGGGATAGAGGCGAGGAAGAGACGCATACAACAGGGTGGACGGGAGTTTTTTTTTTCTCCCCTTTTTTTTTTTTTACGCGAAAATAAACCGACGGGATCCAAGATTCTCCGAATCAGATTGGGTCCAAACCTGGAGGAAATGCCCCTGTGATAAGAGAGTAGAGCTGGCTAGAGAGAAGCTGTCCTGCCACTGAAACCTGAATTGGTCACGCTTCCTCCTCCCGACGCCGGTGTGTGTGTGTGTGTGTGTGTGTGTGTGTGTGTGTGTGTGTGAGAGAGAGAGAGAGAGAGAGAGAGAGAGAGAGAGATGGAGAGGAGATCCTCGTGCGAGTTTTATTTAGGAGCACTGCACTAGCTAGATGGATAGATAGACAGACAAACCGACCGACAGACACACGCTATCTATCTATCTATCTATCTATCTATCTATCTATCTATCTATCTATCTATCTATCTATCTATCTGAAGGGAATGAAAGGAAAGGCAAGAGGAAGACAGAGGGCACAAAGAGGGGTGCATGTGTGCTGAAAGAGGTGCTGTTCATGAATTTAAATTAGTGCAAATATAGTGCGTGAACTGAATGGGTCCCTGATTTAAAACGTGACCTGCATACTTATTTCCATCCTCCAAGAGAGGCATGTGATTAAACTGATAGATGACATGGTCAATACCTGTGTCATTTTTCAGGGATACAATTACTGACTGTAGCCTTGCTGTTGCTAGGCACAATTGTTTAATTCTGCCTCAGGACATCACTGGTCAGAGGTGGTCCTGCTGTGGCCTCTTTCCACTCATGTGTCACCTTCAAGCTTAATTTTATTCATTTGTTCTCACATTTTTTTTTCCAAGAAACAAATCCATTCTTTGCATTCTTGCCACTGAGAGACACTACTGCATGGTGCATTTTTTTGTACTTTGACAGCTATTGTCACCCATTTTAGGAGCTCTATTGATTTTTTTTTTTTTTTTTACAATAGGGAAATGATTGTTGTAGCTACTGAAACTACTGTTGTAGGGGTCTACGAAAAAGAAAAAAGAAATCAGTCCCCAAGACATTTCTAACTAAGATACTGTCTCTGATGTCGTCAGCCATTTTAGGAGCTACTGTAGATATGTTACAGATCTATCTATCTATCTATCTATCTATCTATCTATCTATCTATCTATCTATCTAACATTACTAAGTGTATTACTATACACTCCTAGAAATAAAAAGTTTTTTTTAAAGGCACTTTTAGGGTTATTTAGAAAACGCAGAACCTTTGGAAACTCTGTTGCATGGATCTATACATAAGAAGGAATGGTCCTTGAGATATTTCTGATTAAGATGATATTGGCGGAGACAATCTCCAAAGATGTAAAATGTCTCCTCTGATGTCCTCCAAAGTCCAAAATTCTCAGACATTTGAGGATCGATCGATTGATCTATCGATCTATCGATCTATCTATCTATCTATCTATCTATCCATCTATCCATCCATCCATCCATCTATCTATCTATCTATCTATCTATCTATCTATCTATCTATCTAGCTATCTATCTAGCTATCTATCTATCTATCTATCTAAAATATGTTGACCTGGGCACTTCAACATGCCAGTCTATCTTAAAATGTTTTTTTCTATTTGATAAAATGCAACCCAGGGAGGAATTTCTAATGCTCATCTCACCAACAGTATTCTGCAGAACTTTCACAAATACACCAGGGAGCCACAGGAGGGAACCAAGTTTCTTATGTGGAATCCTTTGTTAACACAGCAGAATAGTAAGTGAAAGATGTGCTCTCCTGGGATTTGTGTCTCACTGAACCCCATTACTAACAGAAAGATGTGTTCACACTTTGCCTGAGTTCACTGATATGTACAGACATTTTATACACAGGTAAAAAGCTCTCACTTTCCTGATCTGTTCCTGACTCGAGTAATCTACATACATTACATGCTGGATGATCAGAAAATCATGTAAGACACTGGAGCAGTAGCTCATTAAGAGAAAATAAAGATTAAGAGTGGAGAGCTACAGATGGTGACCAACACTTGCAAATCTGTAGCAACTTATATTACTTAATTTGCATTGGAAAAAATGCAGAAAAATGGAGCAGGGTTAGCACTTGAGCACATGGGTGAGGAGATTTCTGCTCATTCATTCCAAAGGTGCTCAGTGGGGTTGCAGCCGGGGCTCTGTGCAGGCCACACGAGTTCAGGCCACTCACGAAGACCATCCTATACAAATGTGCGCCTGCATATGGGAGTCATGGTCAGGCATACATATACTTTTGGCCGTATAGTGTACTTGGTAACTCTTAGTAATGAGGGTTCATCAAGGGATCCTTGAATGGCAAATGGTTTTAAGTCTAAAGGGGTTCTCTAAAGGAAACTCTTTGCTATAGGATTCTACGTAGATCCTTTAAGTGTCCTTTCAGAGGGACAAACCAAACAACTACTAATATAACTAGTTCTGATAATGGCTGATAAATGATAATGTTGGAGAAGGTAAAACAAAAATGTACCATGCTGTTGTGGTNGTACAGCTTTGTAAGAACACATGAATGAAAAGCATCTTGAATTTGAAAAGAGTTTGAAAGGTTCTGTGTACTTGCCTTTATGGTTTTCAGCGTACAATTAACCTAATAACCTATCTTAATTAAACCTGGTTGCTGCTTGATTAAAACTGATTCATACCACAGCGTGGTTGAATTCTGGAGTCAGAAGCGTTTGAGTAATCCTTTATTGCAGTACAGCTCCGATGATAGTTTTGGCTGTAACATCATTGATATGTTAATATTAATGTGCTAGCTCTAATACATTATTGTTCCTGTAGTAACTTGTATGGCAAACTTTCCTACATAATCTTCT
>CM074950.1:22490558-22501569 GCA_037577455.1 Pangasius macronema
ATGAGCTGTCCCTCTGATGTACTCGTTCCTAATCCTGTCCAACCTCGTCACTCCCAAAGAGAACCTCAACATCTTCTCCTGACTGATACCTTTTAATAATAAGATCCCTCTGATGCTGAGGAAGCTCTCTGTGGACCATGGCTTTTGCTGTAAGATGCGGCTAAGAAAATGTAAGGAAAAGCCTACTAGAACAGCTAGAACCTTCTGAACTTGATTTGGAGTTAATCAGAGGCACTTTAAATGATAGTAGGTGTGTACCGACTCCTATTTAGCATGATATTGAATGTGATTGTTTAATTCTGAACACAGCCACATCCCCAGTTATAAGAGGGTGTGCACACTTATGCAACCACATTATTTTGTTTTATTTATTTTTACTCGTCCAACTAAAAGATTTCAGTTTGTTTTTCAGATGACTTGTACAGGTTATAGGTCACATTCAAGGTGAAAAAAGTTCTGAAATGATTTATCTTGGTCTCATTTTTTACATCACCAGAAACCTGCCATTTTAACAGGGGTGTGTAGACTTTTTATATCCACTGTATATACTATTAATGAAAAGATGGCAAGCCTTGACATAAACGTACAAGGAGTCTAGTATAGTGCTAATAAGTTGCTGCATAAATTCTTAGTCGTAATTATCACATTAATCATTGCAAATGTGGTTTAATTAAACAATGTGGCTTCCACCCATTATTTATCAGCTTATAAAATAACACTTGCTCCAGCACATCCTATTATTTAGCATTTTATTTATTTTTAATCATATGCTGATGGTTAATTGTGCTTGCAAATTAATCTAACCATGAGATTTTAGATCAAGGCAATGAAAATGTTCTGGCAAATTTATTCTGCTTTTAGTTTGCTATTAAAGTTGTCAAATTAATAAAATAATCTCAGTGTTTTTGGTTAATTCGATTCGCTCTACTGTATAGAAAACCTGCCCATGGTTTAAAGGATTAGCTAACTGACCACTCATCTGCTACAGTTGTGGATCAATTTAATTAATCATGTTATCCATAAATGCAATAATCAGTGTATTAGATTAAGATGTTGCCTCATCTGATTTCCTTTGTGTCATGTTACCGTACAAATTGGCAAGAAATCACACAACTTAAGTCCTATGAAAGATAATAAAGGTTAAAGCTAGCATTGGGGGTGGAGTCAAACATTTGCATTTTGTTTTCAACATCATCTGTATTAAATACAATTAAAGTAACACTATCCAACACCAAGATATACTACATCTACTATCTAAACTACAGCGTGTCCCAAAAGTATCCATGCATATTCAGAAATTAGCACTTTTTTAGCACTCAGGTACCCTTTAAAATGCCTGTGACAAAGGAAGAACATATTGAAATCATTCTCATGTCTGGATCGGGAAGCGATTGTGAAGAGGTTGTGATGGACTTGAACAGGAAACATGGCAAGCACCTCAGAAACGACACTGTTGACAACTGGAAGTGGACGTCCACGAACATCCACTGAAGAAGACACAACTGAGGGTGTGCTGGCAAACATAGTCCCCTATGTATGGAGACTTTTGGGACGTCCTCTAGAATATCTGATTATTTCTGCTTAAAAATGGAAGCTCAAATATACAGCAAACCGAATTAATTATTTTAAACTTTTTCTTTTTATCTTATGGGCTATTTTCTGTAGATTCGTGTATTCCCAATTTGCCTTTATTTTAAGTTCCAGGCTGTAGCACTACAAAATGTGGAAAATGTTAAACGGGAGTGGGGAAGGTTGGGGTTGACTATACTATACAATCTCCAAAAACAATCAATATATCGAGGCACGTGACCTCACGGAAGAAAAATCACCGAAACCAAATGACAGATATAATTTAGTAGAATGAGTGTAGAAGAGCAATGACACTGGCCTTGTCTCCCGTGCATTAAACTGTACTAGATGTTACTTCACAAGTAGACACATCTTTGAGTCATTGGTGGATGAGTCCTCAAATGATATACCATGTGATTAATGATCGGCTTTCCTTCCAGTTAAAGTACCTTCAGTTGCTCTGAGGTAATAAGCTGCTGTTGAGTACGACAAGGCCTATGCTAATGAGTAGAAAACGTGTGGGTGTGCTTTCTCTCTCACTCCACCAGTGAGTTCATGCTTAATTATAACACACTGGTCTTTTTATAAGAGAGATTAGCAAAGTGAACATTCTGTGTACACAGAGTTAAATAGACTATATTCTACGAGCAACTGTGCATTGTTGTTGCTGTGGGTGGATCTGTTTGCATTACATTAGGGGTGTAACGCTGGTGTTTCAGTGACATTGGAAGGCATTAAACCCATGCATAATGCATGGATTCCGTACTATTTTCAAGTAGAGCTTCTTTGTTCTTCAATGTCAAGGAAATATTGAGCATCTTTACTCCAGCCACAAACTCTTCTTCTCACAGTCTGCTTAATAATCACTCTTGGATGACTTCTTAGACAGAAACAATTTATAACTTATTAACGGCATAAATAGCACAATGAAAAGACAAAGTATCCAACTCAGAATTTTCTGGAATGTGCCGGTGTGAGAAGCTTGCTCACCACGCTCAGTGAAGGCATCTTCAATGGCTTGGCCGTGTCAGGAGAATGGAACAAGGCTGCATTCCCCAGGGACTTTCTATACGCTGAGCTAGCAGAGGGCTCAAGGCCAACTGGACACCCATTTCCATTTCCATTTCTGTACTACAAAGACATCGAAAACAGAAAAACATGAAGCTGTCTAACAGCATCGGCAACACATGAGAAAGTAGTACACATCAATGATTATTGCTTGCAGTTTATTCAAAATGAATTCTGTCAGATTGGTGAAAATCTGACACAATGTTAATGACATAACATAATCTTTCCCCCAAACACCAACTGATCCATATTTATCAACTGGTTAACATTTCTGTTGCTGAGATCTTTGAGTGCCGAGTATTCCTCCTTCATTTTTTTTTCATTTTGTTTCTGTTTCAAAGGTATAGATAAAAAAATATCGAGGATAAAGTCCAGAACGATTGAATGGAGTTATATTTGGAGGTTTCCATTGATTTCAGGAAGAATGGATGGTGTGTTTTGGCCATGCTTATTAAAATTAGGATGAAGTTATTGGTATATTTGGCTGTTGTTGATTCACCTAGACATTTGTGCTCGAATCAGTATTGTGAAGCATTTAATTATCCTTGCAGTGAAATCTCTCAAGCCACTATGCTTTAATTTAACAAGCTTTATTGCTTGTTAAATTAAACACAACTAGTGCACAGTTATGACAATAAACTGACATTGTATAATTTCACAATCATTACATAGAGCAGTAAAATATCAGTGGTTACTGGCTCTAAAATTGTTATTTGTTGTTGCAGAATGTGGTTATATAGCTCTTATATTTCTACATTGTGTTCTTGCTGAAAAAGTCAAAGTGTGACCAGTTCCATCTGGATCCTCTTTATTTTATATTGGACAGAAATCCATGAATTCGCTACACTTAGGACAGATTATAACCAGGAGCTATACAATTCTGAATAAAATAAAATCACCACCCACTCCCACTCTGTAAAACTCTAAATATGACAGCCATGAAAATACCACTTTTGCATTTGGTTTATGTTTTAAACCCGATTATTCCCAATGTGCAGCCTTTCTTTGAGCCACCAGACAAAGAGTTGGTATTTTTGAAGGATGGTGGATCACCACTGAAACAGACACTGGACTGTATAATTTGATTTGGCGTGTCTTTATGAGATCTGGCCAACTGAGTCACGTACATTCATATAATATAATCCGTGATAATTGCAGAATCCGTTGGGTCTATGCATTTCAACAGTGCTAATATGATTAGCTAAACACTCAACTGCCTTTCTCATCAATCACGTATGTTGATGCGGACAAAGATTTATTCACAGGAAGACAGCTTTTTTTCTGTCCGAGCTTTTTTGTAGCCAAGCGATTTCTTTATTTCTAGGTTTGTGTGCGTCTGACTAACAGATCCGAAACCATCACGTCAGGCTTGTTATATGTTATTTCTGGCACCGTGCTGTTGGGTGTAAAGTAAGTGAATATAAAAGCTGAGTAAATTCTACCTAAAAGCTTAGAGAAGCTGACATTTCACACCAGCCCCATGAGTCAGGATGACAGGAACCTAAATATAGGCGTGTGGGTTACACAGGTCCTCCATTTAGATTATATTCATGTCTCTCCCACCTTTCCGACTAGCATAGGAGGCGAAAACAGCACACAGCTGAAGCTATACACTGATAGGAACTACACTGTTGAGAATTCAGAAAGACTCAGGATCATCCCGCATTCATTCTTCCAAATGAAAATGTGAAAAGAAAAAAAAAGAAGGAATCATAATTGCATGTGATTGTGGAGAAAAGAGTAATTGTGTGTTGAGCAGCTGCGTGTCTCTCTGCAGTTATCTTCAGTCCTAATTGCTGTTTGTTTTGCCACCAGACACAGATGCCTGCACCCGCAAACTATCAGCCATTGTTCACCTCATTTAGGGTGACAGCACCAGGTTAAAACCAAACACTTGAACAGCACAAGCTTTGTCTCAGTCTAAATTGAACGTTTATGATAAGTTGTCATGGAGATAAGTAACAGTTAATAAAAGCTCTTGTGTGTGTTTCGTAACACTGCAATTTTGCTCAGGCAACATCTATAATAATAAATGCTCAATGTTGTGCTAAGTGCATTTTTGATTTCTTATGCATTTCATCTGTTAACTGAGGAATAACATACAACAGACTGTGCAGTTATAGGAAAATACTCCATGTCGGGGTGGTGTAATGCATTAGCAGCGCAAGTGTAGTATTTTTGTATAACTGCATGGTCTGGAATTTGTTATTCCGCTTATACAATAAATGATTTGGCAGTGAATAAATTGTTTAATTTATTAATGAGGAACACGGCACACATTTTAACCGTTGATAGTTACGATTTAATGTTGTGGAACATCCAAGAGACAAGCTACTTCCTCTTGTCACCTACATTATAGCCGTGACAGACATTCCCTCACCAGCCTCTCTCTCTCTCTCTCTCTCTCTCTCTCTCTCTCTCTCTCTTTCTCTCTCTCTCTCTCTCGGAAAAAGCAGCTTGTCATTTTACAGAGAAACCACAAAGCGTAAATTCCCTTTCATGAACATTTTCCTGTGCTGGGAAACTTTGTAAAGCAAACAATCCAAGACTCCTTGGTTGTACAATTATATGTTTTTCTTTGTTAAACAAATTTCAAAAATCTTTTATTATAAGTCTAGATTATGTGGAGTTTCCTGAAAACAGAAAATCATTAAAATGGTATTCAACTCCACCCATTTAACCATTAGAGACCTATTTTTCACTAATCCTACCTAATGCACCTTTAATTCTCTTGGGCTAATACATTATTGCTTCTCTTAATAGCTTACGCAGGGACTTGCATGGCAAGCACGCCATATGAATGGGTTTAAAAAAAAAAAGAAAGAAAAAAAAAAGGTTTTCAGGTTTTCAGGCACTAGAGACCCTTCAGGAGAGAAGAGCTTATGCTTTGTGATTTCTTAGTAACAAAAGCTGCATGTTTATTATGATTTTATTCTCTTCAGGAGAGAGAGAAAAAGAGGCTGGTGAAGGACGGACTTTTTAGAGCTGCTGTAATATTAGCAATAAGAGGAGCTAACTTGCTTTGTGGACATTCCACAGCAGTAAATATAACTAAAATGTAATTAGAACTTGTAGCCTTTTTTAATATGTATATATATAAAACTTAATCAAATGACTCTCTTTTATTAGAATCCTGCATGAGTGCAAGTTTACCTGTACAATTTCCGAACTAAAGAGAGCACTCTTTATTGGTAGACTGCATAATTACATTTAAAAATGAGTTCCCTACCAATGTGTGATGGTTTAAACTAATTCCTTGTCTTTCCCCTCTCCATTTGTGACCCATTGACCACAGAGCAAGACGCATCCCAAATGGACCTTAGATGGTGTTTGATTGAACACATTAGCTGTAAAAGTAATTATGCACACACTTCCGTGACCGTCTGTTTCAGGTCAATGGGCAGGAGTTAAGAAAAGCGTTTGATGTCTTCCTTTTCGCTTAGCCGTATAGACTACTGAGAGTAAAAGCCAGCAAAGTGGGCTGTGTTCACTTCCGTAACCAAATTGCGATCTAATGGAACGGAGCGAAAGGATTAGTCACATCAAAAGATGCCAGAATTACTGCAAACTCAAAAATACATGACAAGTCATGGCTCGTGCATGTGAAAAAGCATCTAATCTTATCTCTTTCGAAATTTTAAACATTTATACTATCAAGAAATACATGCAAACTGAGATGTGTATTGCATCATTTGTTTTTCAAGAACTTTCTGGGTGAAAAACGAAAGAGAAAATGGATCTCTGTTTAAGTATTTATCTGGGCTATGGGTGCAGGGATGGCACTAACAGAACAGAGAGCTGTTTTAAAGCTGTTCAGAGGAAATAGAAGAAATTAGACATTATAAAGACATATACAAGGATATAGTGTTTTATTGGAAAACATTCATCTCTTTTATAAAATGAACTGATATCTTTTCACTTCTCTATAAATATCTTAACATATACTCCGTGGCCAGTTTTGTTATTAGTGTTAATGAAGGACAATATGTGAATCCTAACACATTACGGGTTCGATTTTCATGTTAGTGCAAGAACAATTTGCTGATTAACACCAGTGTGTCGCTCCTTCAGTTGGGCACAAGCCAATGCTTTGTTGCTATTTTTGTGAACATGAGTTTAATTTCAGATTTTTAACACATATTTTGGTCCAAAAATATATGTGAATGTTTGCCCCCAAGGCCTCCTCTTAACGGTGATGTGGGGATAAACTGGCAGTCTCATAACCTGCTGACATATATATGTATATATATATTACCCCACTTCAACATAAATGCTGCCTCACCCACATGCTAACTTAACACAGCTAAATAGCACAGAATTTCTTTTATCAGTAACTAGAGCACAGACAACACAGTTATCTCTGCTAAAGGCTAACTCACAGCGGAAGCTTGTATAAAGTGTGTTTTAGTCAGGCGTAAGCTTGTGCCTTAATGAGCGTTTCAATCCACACCACCAGAAAAACACTGTCCTTCCTTTACTCTATTACAAGAAGCAATTTATTTACAAAATAGACAGCGATATTAATGCTGGTAAAATGCTATCATCATTATCCGTTTATTTTTGCCCAAGTTCAGATCATTATCTCCTGAATTTATGGCACATTTTGTCTCTCGCATGACCTTCTTCTACGGCTACATTCAAAAGATGAGTTCAACATTACCAAAAGTTAATATTATTATTATTAGTAGTAGTAGTAGTAGTAGTAGTATTATTGTTGTTGTTGTTGTTGTTGTTGCTGTTGTTGTTGTTGCTGTAGTCAATACTACTACTACTACTACTACTAATAATAATAATAAGAAGAAGAAGAAGAAGAAGAAGAACAACAACAACAACAACAACAACAACAACAACAACACATCACAGGTATAAAACTGTAAAAGTGTGAAGCTGGTATTAAAATAAATGATCTAAATCCCCCACTCTAGGTAGCACTTTTGTTTAAAAAATAAATAAATAAATGAATAAATCAGATTTTGGAAAGCAGCTGTTTAGAAATGCTGTAACACAATAAGCAAGTGCTCATAATGAGCTCAGACATAATTAGCAGGCTAGACTGTGACCCATGAACACTCAGCTCCACTGATGAAAGCATGAAGTGAGACTTTGGCATTCATCATGGTTTGGAAACAAACTATTGATGACAGTTCATATGTATATATGGAATAACACATGATGGACTGTGCGGTTATATGACAATACGATAATACACACCATTGTGATGTGATGTAGCCCAATGCAAATGGGAGCACAGTCCAAAGTGTGTTATTCCACTTATACCATACAACGACATTTTTTATGTAGTTTTGTAAGAGTTTATACTTACATTTAATATTGTTGAACATCCACAAGACAAGTTAGCGCTTATGTTTTAGCATTAATAAACAGACTGCTCCTTACCAGCTTCTTTATTTCATTCTCTTGAAGTTAATGAGACATAAAGAGCTTGTAATTGTACAGAGAAACCGGAAAGTGCAACATCCTCTGTCCTGAAGACTTTCCTTTTCTTTTGACAAAGACATTCTTAAAGGATATCTGAATAATGTAAAGTACGTATGAAAAAATTTGGAAGACATTTTGCTGAAAGTGGTAACTTCCACTATGTATGGAGACGTTTGAGACACCCTGTATAAGGTTTCGATTATGTAGAGTCTCCACCATACAGGACCCTGTGTATGAGCTGTTACCACAGAAGCAATAACGTGCTAGAAAGAGCAGAGTAATATGAATTGTTTGTTACAGTTGGAACTACTGTCCAAGCTGTGCTGTTATATTATACTCCATTTCCCAGAACACACTGCGGCCTACAAACATGGCCACTCCAGACTACGCTTCCCAGAACAACTTGTCGTGTTCACAGTCACCAGATTTCTGATCATGCACACCTGTTCCCTTTCACACTTACAGCCATTATATAAGGACTCATTCCTACGTATATGCTCAGTTTGTTTGTTCACCTGATGTTACCGAGCCTGTTATTGCCTGGTCTTGCTACTCGTGATTTTGATTTGGACTTTCTCTCCTGGTTTTCATGTTGTGCCCTTCCCTAGTCTATCCTGTTTGTTGACCTATGCCTGTTTTTGACCCTTTCGTTTTGGATTGTCTGCCTGCCTTTCATTAAAAGATGCTTAACTGCAATTGCATCCATCTCAGCCTTCTCTTATATGACATACAAAATAATGCCATGCCTTCTGACCAATCAGATTTGTAAACTAAACCACATAAACAGTTTTATATCCGGAATGTTCATAGTGAGAAACTGTACAAGGGGAAAATGCTCTTCTGAACACAACTTTCTGCATCTTGATTTCCTTATATTTAATCCCTTGAGTGTTTTAAATGGTAGATTTGGGACTGTTGGCATTCAACATTAAAACACACACCCTTGTATCCAAGTCTCCATGTTTTTTTTTATATAAACTACTTAAAGATCAATATAAATTCTAATAACAGAGACAGAAACAACATTTGCTGCGAGTTCTGTCAGCCAGCTCGAAATAGAAATCTGTAAGCAAAACCTATTTGAAAATGTCACTGAGCTGAACTGTAGGACTGCGAGTTACCCAGTTATCTGATTGGGTATCGCAGCAGCCCATCTAATCACTCATACCCAATCCCGTCTTCTGTTTGTGCTGCACCAGTGCCAATGTCACGAAGACACCAATAATATACCAATAATGTGCTGATGTGAAACCTTGCTTTTTACTTGCATGCCATGACGATAAATTTGAGAAATATTTCTTTGTATTTTTCATTTTATCCTCAGTCTAGAGCCTGACATGCTACACAGTAGTTGTGGTGTTCAGTAAACTCAGTTTCAGTAAAGAAAGAGGACAATCCAGCTATAAATAGTCTTCATCAATCCATGACATAAAGAGGTAAGGGAAAAAGCTGGGAAGTCTTAATAGCTCAAAATCTGCATGATCTTGCCCATATATATATATATAGTATCTGGCACTATCTTTGGTTATGGCTTTGACGAGTTCAAAGTCTCCTTTGAAAAATATTTTGATATGCACTTCTGATTGTTTTCCTATAACAGCACATCGTGAAGTGTTTTATTCCTAGTGTTAATCACTTCACCAGCGATTTAATTTAACAATAATAAACAATAGTACATTCTATCCATTTATAGTTAAATTTAATGTAATCCACAAAACCAAAACAAGTTCTCTTTTGTTATCACTTATGCTACAGCAGCTATAAACTCACCAGCCTCTTTTTTTTCTTTTTTGATGATAATATGACTGAAAATGATCTCAAAATCTTCTGTCATGAAGACTCTCCCATAGTGGAAAGCTTGCTTAGTGTCACTGAGACTGGAGACTCCTTCCTTAAATAACATTTTTTTTAAAAATCTGTGTATTATTACTGTTAGATTATTTTGTGTGTCTGTCATACAGATCCATTTGAATTGAATGAATCAAAACCTTGTGACCAATCGAGAATCAAGAATTCAACAGCATTGTGGTATAAACATTGTAACCGATGACATTAAAATAATGAATCACCATAGCCAAGCCCTCGATATGCTCCTGTGTGCTCGAACTTTTGACTGCAATGATCTTGGTTTTCTTGGATTCCTCTTTAACTTCACAAACCTCTTCGCAAAAACAATCATTCCTTTTGTGCTTACATGAAGCAAGAAAAGCATCTCAGATGATGATGAGCGAAACACCAACAAAATCAGACATCCAATCTGGATTATTCAAAAGAAACCCACTGAAAGCATCTTAGCAGATATTTTAGAGCTACATTCATAATATAGAGCTACAACTGTCAGAGAAAGCAGGCTTATCAGTTATCTGTCTGATGCATATGTTATAAAGACCTCTAAAACTCTGTGTACTGGCAACCAGCACCTCAAGTGAGCATCAACCCCCTTTTTGAACATTTGAAATTGTCTGTCTATAACAATGTTTTTATCAATTTTTCAAATCTGTCATTTTACAAAAGGAATGCTTGAATGAAGGTTCCCAAGAGTC
Organism: Pangasius macronema; assembly: GCA_037577455.1. Taxonomy (NCBI): domain Eukaryota; kingdom Metazoa; phylum Chordata; class Actinopteri; order Siluriformes; family Pangasiidae; genus Pangasius; species Pangasius macronema. Next base: position 22,501,178 of record CM074950.1, read on the forward strand.
ATTGCTGCCAGACAGAAAGTGAGGTTGTGGTTATGCGATATATATATAATAGGATTTTCTAAGAGCGGTCTAGTGCAGTGGTTCTCACAGTGGAGTACAGGGACCTCCAGACATCACTGAAACATAGCTAAGAGGTCTGTGATTTTTTTTTTCACCATAATAAGTTATTATCTTTACTATTTATTTTTTAGAGTTACTGACTGGTCACCTGAATTGAATGGGTTTAATTAAACCTCAATAACTTGGGCTCATGAATGGAGCAACAGAAAAGCATTCAGTAGATCATGAATTTGAATCCTGATGATCCTCTGTGGTCTTCAGCGAGAATCAAGGGGAAGGTGTAGGAGACAGTGGTGAGAGCGGCCATGCTGTATGGTTTAGAGACAGTGTCA
>CM074950.1:22508904-22529794 GCA_037577455.1 Pangasius macronema
GGAGAGTGCATATGGCATTTAGAGTGCAATTAGAGTAGAAATCTCAGAAGGTATGGTAACACAGATTAGACAATGAATGATTACAGTGTAGTGTTTGAATTTGTTCAAAATTATAAATTTGTTAAAATTTCAGACAGCACAGCTTCCCTGTAACAATAGGGTAATTTACTGTTTTTTTTATTTATATATATATTTTTTTTATTATTGACTTTGTACAAAATTTGTACATTTGCACACAAATGACTACTCACTTAAAAAAAGGACAGACATGTACCAAAATAGATGATGGTTTCAAAATGTTTAATTTTAATAAATAAAAGAAATACACTATGATACTGATGATAGCTTTTGTTTCTAATCATCAGCTATATCTTTGTTGGAAAACAAGGCCACAACATTGATGTTAAATAATTTGGTTTTAATAATTTTGAAAAAAAAAAAAAAAAGCTTAAAATACTAATTATTTAAACAATAATTTTGGCGACTTTATGCCAGAAGTTCTGCCAGGCCGTAAAAAAGACCAGAGGCAAAACGTTTGTTCAGTTATTGAGTGGTCCACAAAAGAGAGCTCAAGTTTGTGGTTAGATAATGTCTTACTTTGAAAGACAACATGGAGCTATGCTGATATCGTCTCTGTTTTCTTTACAGGAAAGCTATTTTTCCACAATCGCCAGACTGTAGACGGCGGCATCTACACCACTAGGGGGTCTGAACAAATCCAGCTACGCTCAGCAAAATATTGTGAGATACTCTGCTAAATATTGAATAATATGACACTGTGCTTATCCCATAAAATGCAGAGGTTCTAATAAATCAGTGAACAGTACTGTAATAGCTTCTCTCTTTCCTCAGTGCCAGGATTCACTGCCATTCCAAAAGCACAGCAGGTCATACCAGAGTTTAAAAAGGCTCTCACTGCGAAATGGTCAAGGGAATGGTCCTCTTTTTATTCTGCTTAATAAGCACGTTGATCAAGCATTAAATAACCCTGTAATAGTCCCTTTGACCAAAAGCTCTGCTAATATAACTAGCGTCCAAATCCGTGCTCATATATAAGGGCCTTCGCTCTGCGCAGTAAATTTCCTACGTCGTGCTGGACTCTGTTGCTCTGTTTCCTTGCCAAAACTGTCAGCACTTTTCTGCCTTCAGGGAATCGTCAAAGTGGGCGAGGTAGGCTTAAATCAACTGAGCTCTGCTTCAGTGTTAAATATAACCTAATCATATTGATGGTATTTTCTGTCTCTGTCGCTAAGCACAGGGCAAACAAACAAGTCAGGTAACAGGTGCCACACTGAGTGCTTTCCGTGCCTCAATGTGGCAAGAGCAGGATTGGCTTTGTTTAATGCACCTGAGATTGGATGTTGAATGCAGGGCTGTATTTTGAAGGGAAAATGTTTGTCGGATAAATGGATTTTTTGTAGGGAGCTCAAGGTTCACCTGGTCGATACACGGCAAAATCCCCAGGGCTGCTTATCACCTATGGTGTTGAATTAGCTCTTACCAGGGTGCTATGAAAGAAAGGAGGATATAGAGGACTCGGAATCATATGACTCTCAGGGTGGGGGACCTGGTGTAAGTGGTAATCAGGTTTTCTCAGGATTTCTAGCTTCACAACGATCCTTACAGCATTGATTTCACTCTTACAGTTTTAATTTATGTACAGCTTCATATAAACACTGTAAATGTTCATTCTCAAAATCTAGAGCACTTCCAATCAGCATTTTTGCCTGCCCTAACCCATTATAAATGCATTTCATTCTGAAATATAATCATTAAAATTCTTCAAAAACCTCACCATTTTTGAATAATTGTGTGACTCCATTTAACATCTTACACTTGAAACATACTTTTATATGACTCATCTTTTATAATGTATGAAATATATACATTTTAGATAGCTGTACGCATTAACTCCTATGAAAAATGTTGAATATTTCACAAGCTCACGAGGAAGTTTCATCATCCAAATTTCCTGAAGATCATTGGAGGAAGGGTTATGTTTTAATTTATTTTAATTCATATTGTAATATCAGGTGAATAGTTCACTGAAAGTACAATTGCCTTACACAAATTTATGAGTGAAAGTCATTTAATAATTTAAAAATTAAAACATTAGAATGCGGTTATCGTCATCAAGGCACTGGAAAAACCCTTGGTGTAGAATATGGCATTCCAACACCTAACACTTCAATGTCAGACTTATATATGGAATGGAATATATATGGAACATGGCAATCGTTGGCAAATCTCTATGGTATGAATGGAATAACACACTTCAGAACTGTTGCTGTTATAGGGAAATAGTCCACTTTGGTGCTCCCACAATCAATCCCACACCAAGCCCACTTTTATTAAGAACTTAAAACAGGTCATTTGATCCAAACAGAACATATTAAATTTCGTTCTGCCGAGCTACACTCCTGAGCTGCTGGTGATCCAGACCCCACTTCACCCTGGACCTGTCCATTGGCAATGCTTCATACTGCCACGAAGACGCTTCAGCTGTTTTCTATGGACTACACAAACGCACATTGTACACACACACACGCGTGCGCACTACAGTGTAAACCCATATGAGGATGGGTTCTCTGTTGAGTCTGGTTCCTCTCAAGGTTCCTTCCTATCACCNCACACACACACACACACACACTTCACTATACTTTTATTTGTGCAAAGCTGCTTTGAGACAATGACCTTTGTAAAAAAGCGCTATACAAATAAAAATGAATTGAATTGAATATTAAATGTTGATGCCAACCATGCAGAAGACCTGGCCTGGAAGAATTCAGAGAAATGATTGGACAGACTTGGGCAATGCGAGCTACTGGAGTGGAGATAAAAAGTGAGAGCACTGTGAGGATTACAGGGAGGGATGAGGAGAAGAGAGGGATGATCCTTCTGTCATCTTATCTAAATCTTGCTTGCTCTCTCTTTCTCAGCACGATGGTCCTCTAAAATTGCAATGCTGTCAAACATGTTCAGAATTTCATTTCAAAACTGTTGCAGTTACACCAGTCACTATGTTTCTAACACACTAATCGTTAACATCAATATTGTATCTTAACAAAGCTTTAGTAATGGTGGGGGTATGGCCTTTAAACTCAATTTGCATATCAGAGGAAATTTTATATATTTTTGAGCATTATGTAGGGGGCATTGTTTTCAATATTATTTGTATTGTGTTAGCTTTAAGGTCTGGGGTTATTGTGTTATTAAATATTTTGGAATATCAAGTATTTCTTACAGTTTCCTTATTATACTCACTCTGTGTTATTCAGATAAGCTGTATGATTTTCACGGTCCAATTTTGCTGTCATACACAAAAATCGCCCATCATAAAATCATTTTATTGGTCATGAGTGGATATTGGTTGTCTTAAAATACGCAATATGACATGCTCATTGACAGCCATTTTAGTGCCATTGTGAACACAAACAGTTGACAGCAAAGTCAATGTCGGAAACATTTGCGTAAAACCTCAGAGCGTGATCGCTGCCGTGATGCTCGTCTAAAAGCCACCAATAGGAGGACGGCATAGAATGATGCAAAGAACAACACAGGACAGCTACAAATATGTTAGTGGCAGTTGTGAAACATGAACAAACTATGCTAATGGACAGCAAAATAACGTTTACAGTAAACACAGCAAAATCACAATCTGTTCGATATAGAGTTCAGCCAAGATTTTATTGAAATCATCTTTCACAATGTGAGAAGTAATGATCGTAAAATACCTCTGTAATGGTACAGTCTAAAAGTGGCTTTAGTTGTATGGGTTTTGTATGTGCATGTGTGTTAGATAGTCTTGTTGTGATCTGGCAGATTATTATTCTTTATAAAAACTTGCATAAATGCACATTACTATTGTTTATTAAAGAGATATGTGCCTGGGTCTGATCACTACAGTATGTAAAATTGGCCTTGCTTTGTTAAATAATTGCTTTCCGTGATAAGCACTTCTTATAATTAATTTATTATAAGAATTGCTTGCTTCAGGCCAGTGTTATGCACGATAAGATAATGTCATTAAACAAGATCTATATGTATCACCAATTCATCTGGAAACTTTTTAATTAAAGTCTAAATAACATCTTGTTTACCCATCTCACATATTAAACAGAAATATGAAAAATATATATACATATAACACACTGGTGACACACACACACACACACACACACACACACACACACACACACATAGTATATAGTAAAGTGTCAACAATGTGTTATATTTTTTTGGCTGTTAGATTAAAGAAAAGAAAATTATCATTATTATTTATGTTTAGATTTCTTGACAGTAGCGTAGTTGCTATTTGTGTAATTTCAACTCCCTTAATTTTGCTTTGCTTCAAACTGCAGCAGATGTTTCACTGGCATCTGCAGAGCTGCCCTCGCAAAAACGCCGCCCACTGGGAGGTACCAATCAAAGATGATCGTACCTGTGGGCTGTATTCAAGTTTCAGAGTGCCGTAGATCAAATGCATTCAGTTTCAGATTTAGAGCAGCCTTTGATAGTGTCAGAAGCTTTCGGGAAGCAGGGGGACTTTATGAATATGACATATCATCATCTACTTGGATATTCGTGGGTAGCTTCTCATGCTGTAACAGTTTAGTACTTTTCTTTGTATGTTCACTCTCTGTACTTCTAATTTCAGCAGTGCAGGAGAAGTGGTGTCAGGTCATTGCCTTTGAGTTCCTACAATGGGAGCTAGAAAATAGCTCCGAAATGGCACCTCATTAGCTGAAGAGCGCAATTAACTCACAAAAAAAAGATTAAAATCCTCCTTCCTTGTTTTGTGTTTCAAGGTACTCTTTGATATCCATGTGGTTGAGTGTGAGTTCATTAATAAGAACGTACCTAGCTTTGTCTCGATGTGCTCATGCAAGGAAATCATTAAAACATCTATCTCCATGATTGATCCACAGTGCTCCCCCTAGATGGGTTAATTACACCTTCCTTTAGCTAAGCCTTGGGGACTTAGCAGAAATTACCCCAGAACTGGGAAAATTGTGTCCACTCTCCAAACCTGAGCAGACTAGACAAATCATTTCCACTACACATTTGCCCTTGTTTTTTACGATTTCCCCAACGGCCTTGAAAATGTGCCTTAGTTACATTATTGTGTCTCTAGGGATTACTTACAGACTCATCAGCTTTCCATTTGGTGAAGTCGTTTAAGGCTGTAGTTTCCATTAAGTACTGCTTAAGCTCGCATTATGGAAAGGGGAAAAAACAGTAAAGATTGATTGAAAATTCCGATACGTTTCCTCTGGAGTATGTTCTGGCCTTTGTGCTTATAATACACTACTAAAAACGTGGTTATGAATTTTAATTGGGTAGGTTTGTGTCTAAAAAAATAGTACAGTGAAAGGAAGAAAGAAGTTTCCATTGACAGACCTTACGGTTGACAGTCACAGCAGTTTCGGGACTCAGTTATCCAAGCATCTGGTTGCAACTGGAGTATTCTGTAGACGTCCCCCATCTTGACTTTATGACTTTAAAATAAATTGGGACTCAGCAGTCATGGGTAAGCACAGCAATGCTGACTGGCAGATTGGCCACACATGATCAAACCCTTCTTAATTGAATCTTACTTTAATTATGTTGGCAAGGCTTGGCAACAGGTGAGATTGTGACGGTGAACGTGAGTGTTTTTGGCTATGAGTAAGGTGGTGTTCACGTTACACAAAAGCATATCTTTAAGCAGCCACCTCTTTTTGACTAAATATATATACACACACACACACACACAGCGTGGACCAGTTCTCTTTTTTTCATTTTTAATAACTGTCTTCCATTATGTAGATATCTGTGTCTGGTTTTCCATTAAATTAGTAATTAGCAAATTCTCTTTCACAAGTTTCAGTTGCAAAGCCAATTCCAGGTTTATATTAATGTGCTCATTCGAATATATTACCGTTGATATAGTAACAACTTACACAGCAACTTGTACACTGGATACTTCATATAAGCTGAATTTCCAAATTTTTAAATGAAATTTTAAAAAGAAAAGTAGAATTCTTGATATGGTGAGGTTTTCTGTGAGGAGTCGTTTATTTACAATTTAAAGGAGTCTCCAGTCTCAGCACTTTGTAACAGTCAGAGGTAAAGCTGTTTTCCATCACAGGACAGAAGACTTTGTTTTCTTTCTCTTTTTTATACTTTTTTTTGTTTTTTTATGGAGAAAAATAAGGGTCTGGTGAGAGAACAAATGTTTATAGCTGTTCTGATGAACAGGAAGCAACTCTGTGGACATTTCATAATATTAAATGTGAGTATAAATGGATAAAATGTACAACATGACATTTGTTAAAAAATGACGAGTAGACTTTAGTGCCAACGGCATCGATGGGGATGCCTCCACTGCCAACAAGTCTAGTCTGTCTTGTTGCAAATTTGTATGCCTGAAATACCCTTAAAATACACTTCAAAAAGGAAGGAAGCTATTTCTCACATTTGACCTTGCTGTGACCTTGATCCTGATTGGATCAATTCCAAAATCTAATTAGTTCATCTTCTGGTTTCAAGGATAGTGTAAATCCTGCAATTTTATAAATCTTACAATCCTTTAATGCATTCTGAGATCCTGACCATGTAAAGAGTAAAGAGTGGTTATATGATTTATCACAGCCTTCCTTTCAGCTCAATTTCCTGTCTGAGCTTTCTCATCAATAGTGCATTTCCACCACAACTGCCGCTCACTGGATTTTTTTTTTTTTTTTTTACTTTTCACATCATTCTGTGCAAACTCTAGACACTTTTGTGTGTGAAAATCCCAGGAGGTCAGCAGTTTCTGAAATACTCACACCAGCTCATCTGCCACGGTCAAAATCCCTGAGATCACACTTTTCCCCATTCTGATGTCTGATGTACCTGCATGGTTTTGTGAATTGTGCTGCTGCCATTTGATTGGCTGAAAATTGCACATGCAGGTGTTCTTAATAAAGTGGATGGTGAGGATGTGTAGAGTACATTTTTTTGTAGAGTATTTTTACAAAGTCATGGTGGGATACATGGAGATGCAAATGAAGCGAGTTTGATTCATGATGTTTCAAGTCTTTCTTCATTATTACCGACACACACACACACACACACACACACACACACACACACACAGAGCAAGATATACTCTCTGTAAATATTCTAGCTCTGCCAACGCAGCAGCAGCTTAATGATGGCTATGCATTTTCAGATGCGTGTTAAAACAATTCAATTTCCCATGTGTCAAATAATTTGTCAAAAAGTAAAAACTGTCTAGGACTGTCTGGTGTAGTGACAACAGGAAAGCTCTGCAGGAATGTCACTGTACTTAAGTATAGTTTACTGATGTCTCTACTTTACTAACTTTTTCACCTTTATCTCCACTACATTTTGAAACTCCAAAGGCAGGTTTTACTCCCATACACCACAATTTACTTTAATCTTTATACAGCACAAATCAACAAGGTCCCCAAATGCCTTAGTTACTTTATTTTAGAATTTTAATACAGCTGACAAACACATTTCTGCACTCATTCACTAAACAAAAACTCATTTCCGCACTCGTTCATGAGCTAGCTCCATCCTCAGTGAAATACATTAGTTATGTATGTCAGCATGTTATGAACAAGTTGTGTTGCATGGACACTGCACATAAGCCCTAAATTTGATATGACAATAAAATAAATGTTCTCCCTGTGTTCTTGTAGGTTTCCTCCAGGTTATCCAATATATTTCACTGTCTGAACATGCAGGTAGGCGAATTGGCTGGGCTAAATTTCCCATTAGGTGTGAAACGTCTGGGGTGAATTCTCCCATCTTGTACCAGCAGTTGGTGTTACCAGAACTGGTTCTAGATCAACCATGACTCGGACCAGGAAAAACACTGAAGACGAATGAATGACTAACTCATTTGACACATAGGGAGATTTAGTAACTATGTATTGCATCTGTTCCCACAAACAGATGTTTGTCTGTTTGTCCCTGTGGGAATGGGAATGGTGTGGCCAGTGGACGAGGTCCATCAATATTTCATACAAGCTTAGTACAAGTATTTGTTGAAAACATACCTTGTAGTTCATTACTAGGTTTAACAATTCTTACGGAAAACAACAACAACAAAAAAAATTAAGTCTTTATGCCACTCATATAAAGCCATTTGAAATAGAAAGTTAAAATAATCTTGCACCATTTTTTTTACATCATTACTTCATTATTTACAATGACTAATTTTAATACTTACAATATCAGATACTTTTTAAATACTAAACAGAACTTCTACTTCATTTTCTAACTTTCATTACTTCCCAGAAAGTTGTCTTTACTTTTAATTAATCATTACTATTTTATACAGCACTGCTATCCTGCTGTATAAGACTGCTTTTTCTCCATTTTAACAATCTGTCAGACGATATTAAAATGAAAAAAAAGAGGATCCATAACGATGTAAGGAAATGTATAATAAAGGATTTGTATTACCTTCTGAGCTCTCTGACCCCAGAAGAATTACATTCCTTCTCATTAACTTGACTCGATTCTTTTTACTGATTTTGCTATTTTCATCATCTTTACAGACGAAGGCGCATGCGTTCAACCAAAGAGCTTTTGAACAATCTCAAAAGCAAACATTTAAAACTCCTTGCACAAATTTATTTCCTATTCAAAGTTGGCATGCAAATATAATGATTTAGTCTTGCCAAGAGTTGTGCTGCCTACATTGGCTTGCTTTCAGCATATTTTACCACCTTCCTGCGTTTATTATTTGATTTTACTCTTTTAAGGTTCTGCAATGTTTTTAGAGTAGATCTCCATCAATATTCTATTGTATTAAAGACCAGATGGCGAAGTTCCTGTCAGGTTCATTTCTAAAATCATCACTGAAATACAACTTTTTCGAATCAGTTTGTGGAAAGTTGTCACGAATGAGCACTGTTCTGAATGACCACTTCAAATTTTCTTTATCACTTGTCCTACACAGCATCATGGGGAAGCCTGAAGCCTATGTCAGGGAACTCACAAGGCAGTGGACACCCTGAACGGGCTGCCAATCCCTCACAGGGCACAATCACGCAATTTGGAAATCAACCTACAATGACCACTTCAAGTTTTCTGTACCACTTGTCCTGCACAGGATCATGGGGAAGCCTGAAGCCTAGCCTGAAGCACTAGCCTAGTACCTGGCAATAAACTGTTTCTGATTCTGATACAACACACATCTTTGGACTTCGAGAGGAAACTGGAATACCTAGAAGAAACCCCCAAAGCACAAGGAAAACATGCAAACCTCGCACTCACAGGGTGGAGGCAGGACTCAAACCTCCAATCCCAGAGGCGCGAGGAAAACATGCTAACCACTAAGGTACCATGCCCCCCTGGCTAAGAATGTTTTTCAGGCTAATAAGAGCCAGAATCTCTAGTGCTTGTAGAGTGTTTGCTGCAGCAGAAAGCTGCAGCATATAGAGGGATTTTTTCTTCGAACAAGCTCAATATCCAGCATCTGACTCAGCACAGCAGAGACCCCAAAAACAGATACTAATTAGAGTCAAACTGGGAGAACTGATGTTGGTACAAACACTTACAGCTCTCACACTATGACAAATTATGTCAGTGAATATGATTATTTGCAGTTTCCAAAACGTATACGCCATGTACATGTAAACATTGCATGTAAAACATAGCAGTAGAAATAACACAAAGCACTGACGTAAGTAAAGATACTGATACTTTAATAATAATTCTTTTGAGTAAAAGTAATGATCATGTGAACACTAGCCAGAACACTAGCTAGCTAACTAGCTAGATTATGTTAACACAACAAACCACTACCAAATATCAAAGTGGCATCATAAGCTTAATACATAGCTTTCGTACTGTAAAACTTCCAAAATATCTTGCTAGCTAGTCTAGTTCACTCAGCTACTGTAGCTAATGGCTTAGCTGTACCTGTTTCTGCAGGCTGGATGTTGAGCTGTGAAATGGTGATATCTCCACAGGGTTTTGGCTCGTATAATTTGATGATTATTATCATTCTGTTTCCTTTGAAGCATTTAAAATTGAAGATAAATTGGGGCAGGGATGCTCATCTGTCTCCTCTGTCCCAGACACTGCTGCAACTGACTAGCATTTGGGATTAGTGTAGTCTTTTTTCTGCTTTATTTTGATTGGGTCTGGAAACTGAAGTATTTAATTTAGCCTTTTAATTGGCTTACAGTCTTCTGTGGTTAAAATATATATTTTTCTACTCTGTATCTATGAAAAAAATAACTGTAGTAGAGTTGATTAATTTAAAAAACATAAAAGATAAAAGGTACTATTATTTAGCTATTCAGAAAGTACCATTAGTAGTGAAATATGATGCCTGAGTAATATCCTTTGAGAAGTGATGAAAGTTTTCTGTTTACTAGTTTAGAAAGTAGGTGGAACCTTGAGAATAAATAACACATGTAATCAAATGTAATTAGCGGATTGATCATCTTATTAAATGACATATTAAATAACCAAGGACAAATCTGAAGCAAGACAGTTGCCAAGCTACCAAGATATTATACCAGTATAATTTGGAAACCTTAATTAAATGATTTAGAACTTGCTACAGCAACTGTCTTCTTCACTACTACTCAGTGCATGTCTTCTGATCGGCAAATGATCAGTGCAGCAGATTGTTGTCAAAGTTGAATCATTTCTGGTTTTAATTCTCGTGACATGTTGTCACTTCCGAACAGAATTTATGGTGAGATCTGTTGCAAGACATGAGAGTGAAGAGAGGAAATTTGACTGCCGTGAAAAGAAAAAAAAAAAATCATGCAGCATTTGTTTGGAAGACATACCATTTGGTGAAGTGTGAAAGAGGCCTGCTGATGGCGTATGGGGTAGTTCTTGCGATTGTAAGTTGCCAGCCAGAGAAATGTTGTAGAAGAGAAATTTTGGATTCTGGGTCAGTTAGTCTATTTTTATAGATTTTTTTTTTCTTCTTAGCATTCCAGTTCTGTTGAGCTCAATTAATATAACTAAGAAGGCTGCACTGTGATCCTTGGTGCATGCCTTCACCAAAACCAGTTTCCATCAAGCGTTGCCAATCTTTCGTCTCAGATGCCTGCATTATTAGAACAAAACTAATGAGTAACACTAATGCGCTGCCAATTATGTTGTTAGGGATTCGCAGAAAAAGCTTCCCCAGAGGCTTTGTTCATATAGAGATGGCCAGCAGCACATGTTTCATGCCCATGTTCCTTTCCCCAAGTCTTCCATACCTCATTACTCAAAGCATTGCCACTCACCTGTTTCAACGGGCCACTGGGGCAATTATGGTCATTCATTAGCAGGTTAGTGTGGCAGCTGTGTTGTCTTTTACTCCCGTTGCTTTCAGCTATAATTACATTCCACAGTTCACCAAGAAGGAGCAGCGCGTCTACTGCTGATTAGAGAAACCTTGAACACCTTGGAGCTATTATTGTAGATTGTATCATGTATCAGTGAGAACCTAGGAAACTGACCCTTGAGAGATCAACCCTAACTGAGTATAAATGTGTTCTTCATGGGTCAAATCAGTAGCAGTGGGAGTGGAGGGGGTGGATGGGTTCACAAAATGGAGGGTGTGAAAGCTTTTAATTTGAAGTGATGCCCTTAACATCAGGATGGTTATTTCCATGAGTGTTTTGGGGCTGATGGTGGCTTTTGTGCTGATGATGGCTTTTAAACATTTAAAGATTCACAAAGTACAATTGTTGCACTGATGTCACTATTCATTATCCACCGATCATTACTGGATCGATATGGACTCCAGTAAAGAAGCATGGCCTTTGCCAGTGACTCCTAGTGACAATAATGAATGGGAAGACTCAAAAATTATACTACTTATCCGTAACATGGTGTTACTATTGTGGCTGAGCCTTTTAATCCTGGGTCTCATCATAGATATACAACTATTATGCATACATATAGGAACAAAACACATTGAAAGACAGATAGGTAACACCATTCATGATTGATTTTTTTTTTTTTTCAAAAGTCATGTGTTTTATATGTTTGCAATCATCCATTGCGCTTCCATATAGCGAGCAAGGTGAACAGAAAACTTGCTGGCTCAATGGTCAAAGGCAGATGGTTGCTGTAGTCACATGCACTGCCAGATCTGGACCTGTTTTCTCTGATCTGTATGACAACGTTAAAGCTTTACATTTAGAGAAATCTACCGTGATATGCCTAACTTGTTTGGTAACTAACAATCTCACAACAACTGCATTTTGTAATGTATATTTTATTAGGCTAACATAATACTAGCTTGCTAGAACTGACACCTCACCGAGTTAGACAGAAGAAGTCTTTAATAAAGCCTAAATATTAATTTGCGTTTGTAAAACATCTTGGTATTCTATTTAAGAAAGATTTAAAAGTGTGTATTAACACATAAAAAGAACATATTGGGAATTGTTTTAAAGTAAAGACTAAAAGCATTAGTGTACAGTTTTAATTGACTAAAACATCTATTTCATATTGTATTCAGTTGTTGATTGTTTAAAATGTGTCCTTCATTTCATCTAAGAAGCAAACACACACACACACACACACACACACACACACACACACACACACACACACACACACACACACATCTACACTTTCAAATTCATGCTTCTAGTATTTCCAATTAAACATGCCAAAAAAAAAAAGATAGTGCTGGATCAAGTGGGATTTCATATGCCTAATTATTATAGTTTATTATACTTTACTTTTTATTTATTCCTTTTTAATTAACTCTTACTTTTAAAAAAATCCTTCATTTTCTGTCTCCTGATTTTTTTTCAAGCTTAAATGCAAATGCTTTAAATGTGATAGTCATAAATATGGACATAAATATTGATATTAGTATAATTTTAACCAAATTAACTCAACTCCACTGAATAGCAGAAATACATGTACATATATATGCACTGCTCCATTTAGGTGTAATCATAAGCTATGGTGTCCTCTTTTGAGCTTGAAAAGTGGAAAAGAACCATCAAAACACCTGTAAGCTCACACTATGTCTCTTAACTGCATGCAGAAATTGTGTCTCTCTTCTCTCAGGACAGCCTTAGAAGCAATGCTGTCCATTGTCTCCAGGCTGCTACTTGAGAGCACTCTCTGTGTATGATAACAGATATGTGCTCAGTTTGGCTTTGCTGCTTTGTCTTTCGCGTATTCACCATATGACTCATCAAAGAGCCTGTGCAGGTCTGATAGAGCCGCACTCCTCCACCCCACCTCCTCCCTCGCTACACTGCCCACTCGTCTGCCTCTGTCTCTTCCATGGACCACATTTTCCCTTCTAATCACTACACAATTTGCTGGGCCTCCATTGGTAGGCTGGGAGGAGGCTGAATGTTTCTGGACAAAGGCATTGTGTCCCTTAACAAAGACATCTGATCCCTGTATCTCAGTGTTCAGCCCAAATCCTCATATTTTGAACTGATCCTAAAAGGGATTGGGGGCACACAGCTGGGTAGGGGATGAAAACAAAAAGCTCACAAAGGCAAAGTAGCAAAATGGATACTTATGATTTTCCCAAATCTCCAAGTTTTTGCCAGGCTGTAATAATAATAATAATGATAATAATACTAATAATAATGATATTACTACTACTACTACTACTAGTAATAATAATAATAATAATAATAGTAGCTGCAAAACCAATAAGATTTTAATGACGATTCAGTTGTTTGTCTTGTTCAATCAATTAAATATAACCGATTTTGGTCATTTTTGTCTGTTCGGTTGCATACCATGGTGCCATATGTATTGATTCAGAGTATAATTGTGGTTATATGCAAGCACAAACACATTGCTGGCTGCATTGAACGATACATTGAACGATACAGTGCACATGTGGCAAAAAAGGCTTATAATGTACAATATAAAAAGAAAAAAAATAAAACAACTTGAAGTGCAGTCAATAATAATGTGATGAAATCAAGGATGCTCAATGAAAAATGATCTACACAATCACATCATCATCAAGAGGCTGTGAATTAGAAGCCTGTTGATGCCAAAGTCATCCAGAGCTAGGGAAGCTGAGCACATCTCACCTATTAGTTCATTTCCCAGGTCCAAATCAGAGTGAAATGGAAACTATTGGTTTGTGTGCTATTTGGTTTGACATTGCACATAATTAAATGAACCAAAAAGCAGAAAACATTTACACAAAGATGTGTGGGAAGGGTTCAATGCAAAGTCAATGCATTTTTCTCTCTCTCAATTTTTCATTGCTCAGAAATATGACAGCAGAAAATGTAAATATTTGGCAAGTGGGCATAGACATACAGCAATCAACCAGGCACAAGTAAGGAGGATTCAGTGCAAAATAAATGATCAAAGGATTATAAGTGTGGCACTACATTCTGTTTTATTCATTTTATTTACAATTTACTATTGCTAAAAATAATGTGCTTAGTTTCATACTTGATGGTAAACTTGCTTAAAGAAGAACTATCTAGTGAGTGTGAACTGGAAACAAGAGATAAAAATATGTGCTATAATTGTGACAACCTGTTGGATGTTGCGGTGGCTGAATTCTGGCAAAAAAAAAAAAAGATGACACAATATTCAAATAGGCTATTACTTTTATTATTATTATTTATAATTTGGGCTGCAATTCCTGCCCTGTCTCGTGTGGCCACTAACAATCTATAAGTCCCCAATCACAAAGCTTGACAACCTGGAGTGGATGATCAGGTCATATGAAAATGGCCCAAGTACCTTTGCAACATTGGGCTCTAGAGCAAGGGATTCTTAGAGATACCCATTTCCAGTCTTGTAGAGGACTATAAGTGCACCAAAGTAAGGCTGGAGATGATGCTGAGAGAGTCTAGCCACAGGTCCCCACCTTGTCAACGGGGAGGATGTGGACACCAACAGAAGTGACCTGGTGACAAAGGTGGCACTCCAGCACAGCGGCATTGCTAGCCAAGTACAGCAAGGTAGGGGGGGCCTCAGTCTTGCGGAAAAAACAGGCTACAAGGGGTATAAAACCTGGTGCCCAGACAAGGAATAGGCAATAGATGAGATAGGTGGGAGTACAGAAGAGGAAGACCTGTGGGACATGGAAGCATTTAGATCAAGCTTCACCATTAAGCCACATGTGGTGTCCTTCCATCTCCCAAAAAATCTAAGCCAATGGTATGGCAAAGATTCAACATGACCTCTATGTACATCTCCAGCAACACTGAAACACATTCTAGTCAGCTGCATGCCTAGGAGCAGTGTTAGAAACATGGTGGCAAACAACAATGCACTACCTATCCCTCCCACCTGTAAACCAGGTCAGATATCATTTGTCAAGGAAGGTCAGAATCACTCCAAACTCCTCATAGCTACAGTAGAGATGGGGCAGTTGGAAGATGCTAGCAGCTAACAGGTCCATCATCAAGCCACTGAGAAGAACAACAGTGCCTCGGGATGAAGAGGAAGGACCCTTGCTGTGCTCCAGGCCTCAATGGAAGTAAACCTGGGGCACAAGGTCTCTGGTGAACCCTCTGAAGTTGTAGTGGTTTCATTGGAAAAACATTGAGAAAGGAGGGTGCCTACTTGATAAGCCTGAAGATGCTATCACCATTAAACCAGAAGCTTTGAGGCAGCAGTTCTCAGGTACATGCAAACACTACAGGGTTTGTAAGAACTAGCCTTATAACTAACTTGAAACCTGGAAAGATACAAATAGACCTTCTTTTTCGTT
This sequence comes from Pangasius macronema, assembly GCA_037577455.1. NCBI lineage: Eukaryota > Metazoa > Chordata > Actinopteri > Siluriformes > Pangasiidae > Pangasius > Pangasius macronema. The sequence goes on from CM074950.1 coordinate 22,524,596, forward strand.
CTTGTTCTGAGTGGGGGAATATATTTTAAGAGGCTGCAGGTTCTGGTGTTGCATAAGCTGTCAGTCATTATAATTTTTCATGGTAAACTATGGAGTGGTGTGGTGGTCACGAAGGAATATAGGTCTGACATCTGTCTGTTGTCACAGCTGAAACATGCAGGAGCTTGCAGGTTATGGTGCTTTGTATTTGCCTTGAACCTTTTATGTTAAAACCAGGAACTGAAATGTATTTAATTGGAATTTTTAGCATTTGATTTACACAATATGTCTAACATTGGAAAGATATTTTTTTATTGTGACACAAAGAATGGTATTTAAACAAAAAAGAAGAATGTATTGGTTCCAAAATACTAAGTGAAGCAAAGTGACTTGTGGCCAAGTATGGTGACCTGTACTTGGAATACTAGACTCCAGGGTCAACACAAGGTCACTGCATTTCGTTGCAATTACAGCTGCAAGCCATCTGACATGTGTCTCTATCAGTTTTGCACATCTAGATACTTTTTTTTTTAGATATTTTTGCCCATTCTTCTTGGCAAAATTACTTAGCCTATGTTAGATCGGATGGGGACCATTGGAGAACATGCTACAGGTTCTCAATCTTAAAATATGTGATGATTAAAACAATCCATGTAATAAAGATTTCTAAAACCTTAGCTAAGTATGCTTTCCTTGCTCAGTGAATGTCACACTTTGATCAAGTTGTTGGATAGCTACATGCCACAGTGAAACAGACACAAGCCTGATCAATTCGATCAATTTGTAATCAGATAACGACTGCCTGCAAAGCAGTCAGAATGGAGTCTTTAAATGCAATTCTCTCTCTTTCCCCCTTTTTTCCCTGGATGTAACCAGATTTTCAAATGTTATAACTTGTGGTTAAAAATGTGCAAAAGAGAAACACATTTCAGTTCAAATGTGAAGTGTTTTCCCAGGCTACCATGCATAAACTAAGCAGATAGAAGTGCTGCATCAAGGGGTAAGATGATCTCGGCTGCAGGATGGATGGCTTCATATTTATGTGGTATTAAATTACAAAGTAAGGTGGGGGGAGAGAGAAAGTTCATCTGAACCAAACTCAGAATATCAGCGTGAAGCACAAATCTAAAGTACTAAGTTACCGCAATCAAAATAAAATATACAGTGGCAGCCTGGGTAGCAGAGGGCAGGAGGGAATGTGCTAGAACAGCAGAGTGTGTTCTAAAGTATCCTTCAAACATCTAAAAGTTAAGGCTTTTAAATCTGACTTGTTGAGCATTACTTTGCGTTTAAAGAAACAGAACATAGCAGTCTGCAAAGAGCTCATTATGTAGAACAGCTACAACATAAGTGCTCCAGTCCTCTTTCCCATTTACAGTGTCTTCTTCTCTTTTTTTTTAATCTAACCACCAAGAATATATTCTGGATGTTGTCTTGTTAAATTCAAACAGTTTGAGTTTCTCTCTTCCTCATGAAATCCTTTTTTGGTTGCTTGTCTGCTCTGTGCTTCCCTGAGAATTTTTTTTATTTTTTTGCCTACAAATCCACACCAGCCTGGTGATACGCTATAAAGTTTGGTGATTGCACTTGCAGTGTGTACTGAGGCATATCAGGACACTCACATTTCTCATTACACCTCCACTTTTAAGACTGTCCTTGCTGGCATGGCTGCAGTTTCCCGTCTGGAAGCCCTATTCCTCTTGATAAAGGCCCGTCTCTTGCACATCACATTCAATTTAGCTCACATAACGGATTCACCACATTAACTGTCTCTGTGTTGCTGTAAGCTAATGCTGCTCTTTGAACACCGAGTCATTGAGGAGTCTTCTTATTCCAGAGAGAGCAAGAAAGGAGAAGAAGAGAGCAAGAGAAAGATAATGAGTGAGAAAGAAAGAGTGAATTATAATATAGGGGGGATTTTCTTACAAATGAGGAGCAGAAATAGGAAATGAGAGTAAGGGGGGAGATAAAGAGAGAGGCAGTGAGAAAACAGAAAAGAGCATGAAGGAAAGAACGTCTTTAGGAAGCACCAGACAGGAAAATAAAAAGCTATAATGGATGGAGAGGATGAAGAAAGATGTGTCCTCTCTGCTTTGAGGCCACAGCACAGCTGCAAATGTCAAGGAATTCTTTAAATACGGCAAAGCCATGACAGCTATATAAGGCTGTTCTACTCGGCAGTGTCAGTCATTTCAGATTCTGTAAATACCATGACATTTTTCTACCCCAGCCACAGTGTCCAGTGTGCCGAATAATAAGAGAAGAACTACGGGACGAGGAAGTCAAAATGGCTGATTATAAAAAGGTCACTGGCTTTTCATCCATGCACATAAATGTTATGTAATGTCAGCTAAATGTTTACACCAAAGTACTGGTGTAATGATAGGCCTTCTTTTTCGTTCTTGTTCTGAGTGGGGGAATATATTTTAAGAGGCCGCAGGTTCTGTTGTTCCATAAGCTGTCAGTCATTATAATTTTTCATGGTAAACTATGGAGTGGTGTGGTGGACATGTAGGAATATATGTAGGTCTGGCATCTGTCTGTTGTCACAGCTGAAACATGCAGGAGATTGCAGGTTACGGTGCTTTGTATTTGCCTTGAACCTTTTATGTTAAAACCAGGAACTGAAATGTATATAATTGGAATTTTTAGCATTTGATTTACACAATATGTCTAACATTGGAAAGATATTTTTTATTGGTATTTAAACAAAAAAGAAGAATGTATTGGTTCCAAAATATTAAGTGAAGTGAAGTGGTTTGTGGCCAAGTATGTTGACCCGTACTCAAAATATTAGACTCCAGGGTCAATACAAGGTCACCGCCTTTCATTGCAATTACAGCTGCAAGCCAACTGACATATGTCTCTATCAGTTTTGCACATGTAGATACTGATATGTTTGCCCATTTTTCTTGGCAAAATTACTTAGCCTATGTTAGATTGGATGGGGACCATTGGAGAACATTCTACAGGTTCTCAATCAGATTGATGTCTGGGCTTTGAATGGGCCATTTTAACACCTTCACATTCTTGGTTTTGAACCTCTCCAGTGTAGCTTTGGCAGTATGCTTAGTGTCTTTGTCCATTTTGGTAACACAGTTTGCAGGTTGCGATGGTTGAAATCTTTAATCTTTTAATCTTTTATCTTTTATCCCTTCATCAAATATATCTCAGCTTCTTCAAAATACAGTTGAGACTGCTTCCAAAATCATTGGTACTGAGCTTCCATCACTTCAGCACATCTACACCACCAGATGCCGGACAAAGGCTCAGTTCATCATCTTGGATGCCATGTACCCAGCTCATGTTCTATTCTCCCCTTACCTTCTGGCAAACGCTTCTGCAGCATCAAGGCAAGTACCACTCACCTCAAAAATAGCCTTTTCCCACAGGCCGTTAGGATTCTCAACAGCCGAGAATAATGACCATCTCCATGCCATCTCTCTCCACTACCATACTATACTTTATTATATCATATCTACAACATTACGTCTCTCATTCACCACTCTATCACCAATCATTTCAGATATTTCATACTTCCATATTTCAATATGTTGCCATTTGTGATTATGTGATTATGTCCTTGTCCTTGTACATGCAATACTGTCATTTTTTAAGTGAATACAATGTTTACAATCTTTATTATTATTTTTATTAGTATAGAGTACATTTATAATTTGTCACTGTCTCATCTATGTTCAATGTTTACAGTTATTTCTGTACTACAGCACTCTTTATGCACATGACTGTAAAATTTGAAACTTGAAACTCGAAACTTTCTTTCATGGTGCTCAGTGATATGATAAAAATTTGAGTTATTTCTTTATAACCAATCCCTGATTAATAATTTTCTGTAGCTTTGCCCTGGACTTTTTTTGATAGCTCCTTGGATAGCTATGGGTTTCAAAGTAAAGTACTTAATCTCCAGGTCTGAAAAAATGTGGAAAGGTTCAATTCGGTGTAGGCATGTGTAGCGACTATGACTGTAATGTAATGGAATTTTTGCCATAAGGGCCTTATTTATTAAATTTTTGCACCATCATAAAGAATAATTTGGCAATAAAAGCCGACCGTTGGGCTTTATTTGACAAGGGTGAGTGCATTTTGCCTCATTGCATAGTTTTTAGAGGAGAAGTACAATATACTGGGTGGATATTGTTCTAATGAATGATCTATTAAGATTTATCAAAGCTGATTGTAATTACTAACTTTGGTTATGTTTAAGGCCATATGCTATTTTTGGCACGAAAATGGCTAAAGCATTAATGGCTACAGGGGCAGCATTTTTAAAATGAGAGAATTTTCACAAAACAAAAATGCATTACTCTGAAACTCTTTTGCATGTGCATTAATTGCCAAGTAACATTATTATGTATGTGTTGGAAGAACTAATACAACAGTTTAAAGCCCCGTACTAAAATGAAATCTTAGCCACACTCCATTTTTTGCCTCAGGTTCATTTCAATGTACAGCTATATGGATGTCACAGTCAGCCTTCTCTTCTGAGGAGGATGTAGTTCTGAAATCTGCAATGAGTTTGAAACACATACAGTTCCCAAATAAGACAGATGCAGGCAATAAAATTAAACACACATTCTCCAGCTTTGCATAGTTTGCAAATTCACACAGTGTGAATGATGCATCTCATAATAAGTTAATCTCATCAGCCGAACAAGAAGCACATGCACTCTATAAATGCTCAGGTTATTTGCTATTCATATAATCTTAATAATAAAAGTAGTCACAATAAACAAAAAGCCTGTGATTAACTTTATACTCACACTTGTAAATTTGTATCAGTTTGCACTAATGAGCAACTATGAAAAGTGTGAAGGTTAATTTTAGGAGTTAGAGTTTAGTAATGTAGTCTTGGCATCTGCCAACTTTGGATAGTTTTCTTCCATGTGGTGAGCAATCAAGATATTCGCTGACAAGCTAAGGAAGAAGATCTGTGGTTGGTCATCTACCATTTCAGTCAAATAGCCCTTCTTGCTATGTTAATAAAATGTATACTAGACCCTTTAGTGCAGTTTTGAATGTTTGCAAATGCTACAACTTTGGCTTGTGAGACTAGCAGCGAGGTTATACGTCATACCTTTACTAAAACTGAGCAGATCCAACCACGTCGCCCACATTCACAAATTTTGCACAAGCTTACATAGGTTCATTTCCATACACATCCTTAGCAGATCACCTTCTAAAGTGACTATGCCCATCAAT
>CM074950.1:22559677-22573948 GCA_037577455.1 Pangasius macronema
AGCCCTTGTCAGGTTTAAATGATAATTTGGGTACACATGGGAGCATGTTTTCCTTCTCTACCTTATACAGAAACACAGAGGGAGGTTGCATTTTTTTTTTTTTTTTCAATTAAGCATATATGACCAATAAAATGGATGGCGCAAGGTAAATATTAATGAGATCTGAAAAGCAAATACCAGTCAGTGGCTGAATCACACAGACACTAATAAGTCAAATGGGCCAGCCAATGGGCAACAAATCTCAGTAATATGGAATAAGGATAATAATGGAACATAGAAAGAAAAAGTAGATGTCAAAGCATCAGGAAGACATCTGCTTGATATCAGGCTGCCTCTTCATTATGAGGATAGAGATTTCTCACATGGCTTTAGCACTGGGATAGCATATCACAATTGACAGGTGGAGAATGAATAGATTTTTTCCCCTGCCTGCTTCTTTTTTTCCTTATTCGTGGTGGCTTTGATATTAATTAAATCATGCCTAATCCTCTACAGGTCTATTTCAGGAAAACTGAAATAACACCTAAATAAACAATTGAAAACCACTCGGCTTATGGCATCTAATGTAAGCAAGCTAATTGCATGCAATGCCATTTTGATTTGTGTTTGACATGCTGCTAGTGGAGGATTAGTGCCGATAATCCACAGTGATGATAATAACTGATCATTTTCAAGATGGCAGCAGCCACACACCTTATAATTTGAAGTTTGTTAACCTGCCAAATGCTAATACTACTTTTGGAAGTGAAGAAATATGCACTAAATGCACAATGTACTGTAACTGACTAGTCTCAAGATGGCTAATGAGCAGACTGAGATAAAATACACTTTTGCTTACATGTGAGTAATCTATTCAGGTTTGGGCATTTTGCAAGTATTATTATTTTTTATTTGGGGGGGGGGGTCAGGTCTGGCTATTTTGCTTGATTATATACTTGATTAATTACAGCAATGAATAGAGACGATTCAGATTGTGGTTCTGATTATAATGTAGTGTATGAAAAGGTGACAGTGTATTAGTAGAAATAAGGTATTATAAATATGTAAATGGATATGAAATAAAACCCACACACAACCTAGGGTTAGGGTTACCTTATGAATATATATATGTTTGCTTATTCCTTTTTAGAGGTGTTCTTTGTTGTATTTATGTCAACATACTGTATGTACAAATATGAGAACCTAAGCAGCTCAAAAGTGGTGTAAAACCATGTAGTTCTATAAGTTCAATTATTAGACTTTATGCCATTTATGAAGGATTTGACAAAAAGGGTTTTTTTGTATCCTTTTCTTTCTGTTCGTCCTGTAAAATAAGTTTCATGCACAGCTTAAATGTCATTTACAGTTGAAACCTACAGTACATCTGTCAGGAAATTCATGAAGAGAATCACTGCCCTTCATTATGCAGACAAAATGAGGACAAAAAAAAAAAGAAATCTAACCTTGCTGTACTGAATCCCAATGTCTTGAATTTCACCAAGAGATCTTTTTCAGTTTGATTTACTAACATTTACATACAATCATTTGGCAGACGTTTATCTAACACAATCTAAGCATATATTCATATAAAATAATGCCTTTGGCACAGAAAAGACCTGTTTCTATGCCCCAAAACATAATCTAATCTTCTAGACAGGTTTGCTCAAGGGCTTTGCTCAAGGATCCAACAATGGCTCTTACACTTAGATCACATTTATTCATTTGGAAGATAATTTTATCCAAAGCAATTTAGAATCAAGCGTAATGCCATCCAAGCATTGGGATGTTAAATGGCATGACCACGGTCAAGTGCAGCAAGACTTCATATCCCTTACTCGATCAAACACAAGTAAAATTTGGCTGTATGAAAAAGAGATACAGCAACAACTAAATGCTTAGGTTGGAATGAGTGCTAAAACTCAGGAGTGCTACAGCCACTAGTCACAAATCAGTCACCTACAAATGAAACAATAACAAAATGGTGAAGACTCCTAGATAGACCTAAATCTACAGAAGAGTCCTAAGAGTGTTTTGTGTGAATGAAATCTTCAGGCAGTCCATGGGACTTTCTTGAAGGTTGAGAGGGCATCTGGAGAGCAAACCAATCTGGAAAATTACACCATCATAGAATGTGTTCTTCTTTATCTATTATATACTTACAATCAGCTACGCCTCATTTGTATGAGGCGTGAGTGAAACTGAGACTCATCCTTTTTTCACCATTGCAGAACCAATATGGAATGTCAGCCAATGAAAGCGACTACTTGGAGAGGTGGGAGAAGGTCCATCGGTTACTATATTGGCTAGAATCAAGGAATTTGTTTTGAGAAGCTACAGATAAGCTACATGTTGAGTGTAGACCACACATTCAATACATTCAGGGCCATCTGCAGAGGTTGGTTTAACAGTACATGTTGGTCTTCCTGATGGTCTTCAGATTAGGACACCATTATAATCTGGTTATCAGTCGCTTCTCCGAGGTTCTTGATGGTAATAATTATGGGAAAACCAGAAAAAAATGTTTTGTACCTGCCTGCCGTATTTTCTGATGAATTTAGTCGGTTCTTATTCACTAACAGATTTATAGCCTAATTTAAACCACCACAGTCATGCCCAGTCTGTTGCAAAGGACCAAGAAAGTTAAAAGGCATGCAAGTTGGAGTTTTTTTGTTATATCTTGCAGCATGCCAGTCCTGATACACACCTCAAGCCTCAACCAATTGCCCTGGAAAAGAATAGATAAAATAATAGTGTGGCTCTTTTCCATATCTGTATGTATATCCATTTAGAACACATTGCCTGTGCACACACTCACTTTCATACACTCGTTCACACAGAGAGGCAATTTAGCATAGTCAATTCACCTATGGGCATGTTTTGGGAGGAAACCAAAGAACCCTGAGGAAACTCATACAAACCAGAGCTCAGAATTGAACCAGGGACCCTGGAGCTTGGGGTGGCAATACTACCTGATGTGCCACAGTAGCAATCAGAAAAGGAACCACTAAGAAAATTCATTTCACCATCACAGAAGCACAATGCATTTAATCTGGAACTTCCACCATGGGTACTGACTCCATGGGGAAGTAGGAAAACTTCCAATGGTTACCATATTGGCTCGAATCAAGGACTTGAAATTAATTTGAGAAGCTACAGGGAGCCATATTGAGTGAAGACCACACATTCTGCTAAATTCTGAGTCATCTGGAGACCATCACAATCACACCATCACACTTTGATTATTCATTATTTTCTCGAGGTTCTTGATGGTGATAAGAACAACGTGCCCATCCGAATGGTAATTCAGTGTTCTTTTTTCCACCGCCTTCATATGCTTATCTGCCATGTTCTGGATATTCCCTTTATATTAATGTAATCTACTCGAACAATTTGTCTCTACAGAAAGATAATGAAATTCTGAAAGAGGACCTGTAATTACAGAGGAATAACACTGGATCACTTTCTGTAGGCTGTCCTCAGCAACATGTTACCATTCAGCATGATAGCATTCCTCGTGCTATCTTACACAGTTCAGCCTACGCGTACACATCAATCAACTAGGCCTCATTTGCACAGATTTTGTGTGGTGTGATTGAAACCGAGACTCATCCCCCTTCCTCCTATTCTATTTTTTTCCCACCATTCAGCCTCGTGTCTTTGTGAGGCAAGAACAAGACACAGTGGGCCTTTGTCACTGGGCACATTAGCAAGGCTTCGGTTCGAAGCCTGGATTCATTTGTGAGGGACGCATACTGATCTGCCCCAAAAAGTACTTACACAATCAGACCTGATGAGCAGCAATTTCAGTAATAAGCCTGTCAGTCTGAATGATGGATGTGGCATGGGCTCAGAAGTGGGCAGGAGACGTGTCATGCTAAACCTCGACTGCATTAAAGTCTAGGTATATTCTTCTTGAACACTTTTAATTACAGGGTTAAAGCCTATGCAGTAGATTAAAGCGATGGTGGTGTTTATGCTATATTTAAAAGAGTGCTCCTTCCCAAAAGACGCAAATGAATAGTTTCGGTTAGGAGTACATCTGAAGGGACAATTTATCATCGGTGGTACTACGGGTTCAGGTTTTAAATGGTAATTGGTCTAAATTGCCTTTAATGAGAAACACAACAAGATTCGCTAGATGAAAAATGACTTAACAAGGGATCTGAATTTTCTCCCAGCCTGGCTAGACCCTTACGCCATTATATTGCACAAATCATTCTATTAATGCTTGTTAATTGTCTGCCAAAATGTGATTAAATTATTAATCACTGCCTTGGGTGGATGTGATTACCCATCCCCACCACCACATCGCCTTCAGGGAGTAGTTTTGCAAGGCTAATGAATGCTGTTGGCCCAAATAAGTCAACACCAGTGTCTGTACGGGTCTGTGTGTGTTCTTGTGCATCTGTTTGTGTATGAAAGTGTATTTTTAGGCTTATTTTGTCTTTGTTAGATGTAGTAAATGTTACAGTAGATAGTCAGTGGTAGCTGCAGACCAACCTGATATCATGAAAAAGAGTGTACAATTTTGAGGAAACAAGAGCAATGTGGTTGGATATTGTTTCATTTCCAGTAAAAGATGGCATCAGTATAGGTTCTACAGCTTTTCTTACCAATGTATCATAGTTGTGTGACTTGTTATGCATTTTCAAGCATGAGATCATAAAGATGAATAAAAAATATGCTTCCATGTTACCCAGCAGCCATGGGATACATGTAACTGTGATTTATTCATGGTTTAATGCTTATGTTTGGGTTAAAATTATACATTTTAAATTTGTAATAAAAGTGGAATATAAATAATTAATAATACATTAAATAATAACGCAAACCTCTGGAATTAACATGAAAAACCACGTCCTATACTGCTACCAGGAGGACATAAGAATTCCCAATCATGGGAATATGTGATAATATGTGATACATTTATTATGGGAAGGGTTCGAGTTTCAGTCATAATTTATTTTTAGGGGGTATCTATGTAAGTATAGTGTCTATATATCTTTTTTATGGGGTGAGAAAGTACCCCCCACTTTCAGGATAACTATCTATAGATACAAACCAGATATAAGTCCTTTATAGTAGCATTCTGCTGTAAAGATTTTGAGTTTGAGTTCGGTTACAGAGCTAGGGCTAGTAAAAATCTGGAGAAAAGCCTACTTTCATGCATTCATGCATTCATGCATTTTGATTAGAAATGATTAGAGCTAAACTCTCTTCTAGTCACTTACTGCATTTATCACAGGAGAAGCAACACCATAGCTCTGTTTATGACGCCATTAATTTGTAAAACATCCAACTGAACAATTCCATGTTTTGATAAAATCTATTCACGGATACATTTCTATGGTAGCGGTGATCATCAGTCCAGCGAGTAGACCAAATCCCAAATGGCTTGCACACTCTATGTAGTGCACTATAGGGCTGATAGGAAGCCATTTAGGATCCAATGTGGGACTCAGCTTGGCAGCTAGCTCCTCTGAAGTTGAACTAATCTGGGTTTTTTACGGTTACCCCTACAGTTCACAAATATTCGTTTTGGTTGGAGTCTAAGCTGAAGCACAAGACTAACAGTATAGAGGATGCTATGGAATAAGAAGCTTATGTATAGCTGCTCTACTTTCTCAAATTCATCCATGCAGCCAATATGTAATCCATAATAAACCATATCTGCTCTGTATTATATTCATATATACATAGAGTTGACAAGCTATGGGTGGGACTTTTGTCACGCAGCTGCCATGTTAAGCATCATTGATATTTTAACCAATAATCAGTCTCTCATCTTCATACAATCTTTGACTGCAGTCAGCATGGCCAAACCGTGTGTACTTAATCATGTAGTTATTCACTGATTAGTTCTATGTTCATGTCAATACCTCACACTTCACACTACCTCACACTTTTATGGCCATGACATTAAAAGACACACTTTTTGACACACTAATTAATATCTTGGCTGACAGTAAAATTCAAAAGCAATTAAGAAAAGAAAAGAAAAGAAAAGAAAAGAAATGAAAAAATGTTCCCTCAGGCCAGACACAGCATTGCTAAGAAAATAACCGAAATTTATTGTGAATGTTTTAGGTCAGAGCCCTCAAAGGTTCCTCATTTGTTTCTATGTAGAACTGTATCAAAATGTTTCCCAATTATACAGAGCTTCAAGTAGAACTGTTTAGGAAGCTTATTTAGGAAGCTAGGAACCTGTAAATTATACAGTGAAGAAACTCAGAAACTCAAAATTATCATTAATGTTTAATGGGAAACATGTTTTTACAAAATAGTACTTTGGTATTCTGGGAAAACAAGTGTTTACTTCAGTAACAATTGTGTTGATAAATAGATTTTTAACCACCAAATCATGGTCTGTGCCATAAATCCGGCAAATGCTCGAAGAGCTTTGTGTGTAAACCTTTCTTAGTATATTAGTTTTTAATGTCCTTGAAGTATTAAAACTCGTTCTTGCTTGATTTCACCTTTTTTCTACGAATCTCTCGAATTCTTCGAATTCTTATGGCACGTCTTATTAAACCTCACAAATCATTAGATTTTTCCCAGCTTATAACTAGAAGGTCATCTTCAAAACTGGTCTAAAATGCTAATCAGTGTCTTTCAAAGGTAGACATCAATATAAGGTTTCATTTATGCCATTCACATCAAATTATGTCTTAAAAGAGATTATTTTGGATTTTTGTCAAACCAAATGCAACAGCATCACCAGTGATAGTAAGAATAATACACAGAAGAAGCGATGCGCGTGTGTGTGTGTGTGTGTGTGTGTGTGTGTGTGTGTGTGTGTGTGTGTGTGTAACTGTGAGCAAAGTAAAGCTGAGTAGGAAGCTGGGAATCCACAACATGATTTACTTTGAACGTTTTACATCACAGTTTATCTACCATGCCAAGAGCATGTGTACAAATGAAAAAAAAAAAAGCTCATGTGTGCTCTTAACCTCAGCAAATATATCCTGAGATATCAGAGAATTGCTTATAGTGCAATAGCATAAAGCAGGTTAAAGCAGATCACCTGGTAACAACAGTAGCTACATGGCCTAACCTTAACAACCAGTGCGCTATTCAGCAAAGCAGTTGTGTGGGATTTGCTCTCACAACTATGTGGAAATACTTTGCATTAAAGTCGCATATTGGGGGGAAAATTGTTGTTTGTAAACTGGAAATGTTTCAGTATAAAGAGACTTGATTGCATTTTTTTGTTAGGATTGATTTTTGTTATATTTATGCTTTATTATAGTATATCATTTATATTTACAATATAAGTCATTTTGGTGTGAAAGAGTTTAACTGATAGCAAATTTTAGCATAAGAAATCGTTTCCAGCATCAGTTTAGCCATTTTAACCATAAAAAAAGAAACATATATTTTACTTAGACAAGCCATATCCAATACAATAACCTCTCCTGATACGTGCTACAGTAGCTACAGCTAAACCTGTGCAGATATGAAGTACCATGTCCTTGGGCATGTCCATGTCCTCGAGCATGCATACCGAATTTATCCATGATGGCCTCCTTGCTTCCTCTGGTGCTTGTGTTACAAAATCTTTCATTTGTCTTTTCACTACTCCAGAAACAAGACGTACACAAACGGAAACAGGTGTAAAATGTTGTAAAAGGTGAATCTGGGATGAAAGGGAAATGTGAGTGGATGAACGGAAGAAAATAACTGGATGAACGAGGGAGCGGCGGATGGTTAGAGAGTCCCATCGGCTGACGGTGGCGAGATATCAAAGGAATGGCATGGATCTGAATACTAATACCCCAATCTGTCAGTCAGCGCAGCAATCTGCTGTTACTGCCGCCACCATGAGCACACACACTCACACACACACTCACACACGCTCTCAGCAGTATATTCACAGCCTGACAGCTTTGCTGGCAGCCATCGACAACCCTATGCAGTAGGATGATAGGGGAAGGGGAAAAAATGTTCAAATGTGTCACTCAGACACAAGAAGTGTACAGGAAAGTTAGAATGTTTTGCTAGTGTCAGCTGAACAAAGCCTTCGCTCACAATAGACATGATTAATATTTATACCTGTCCAGACATCCTTGCGCTCAGCAAGTCTGGAGCATTTAGGCGTCTCTTCCACTCACGGTGCTTGACAAATGTGAACTTCATCCGCCCTGACACGCCGAAGAGGTGCTGACATGCTAAACGGCGTATGTTAATGCACAGCTTACCTATAAACGTCCTCGCACACAGCAAATAAGCAGCTCTGATGATTTTCCACACCATTTCCTGCACCACTTCTCTCCTCCATTGCTATGCCTTTATGTGTGTGTGTGAGTGTGTGAGTGTGTCATCCCACACTCCAAAACCAGGGTGAAATAAATGTGACAGTCCTCACACCCCACGCTCACCCTGCTTGTGACAAGAATAGCCTGCGATTGTGTTGCGGCCAGATGGACAGTGTCTTCCGCCCCTAATGTGGCGTGCTGCTGTCAACACCAAATTAGCCAGAGAAGCGAAACGAGGGTGGAGCCGCCTCTCACTGGAGAAGCGAAAAAAAAATTATTATCACTTGCTCAAGGAATCACAGGAAACACTCCAGTTATAGTCACTTATCAATGTGAGGATTGAGGAGGAGTGAGTTTTTGTGTGTATGTGTGTTATGCAAGGAGATAAATATTTACTCAGACCTAAAATGTGGTTTGTGGGAAAAAGAACAATATCTAAAAAATATCAAATAAAAAAGTATATCATGATATAATATCTCAGATGTTTTAAGCACTTAAGTTTTGCGGTTGCTTTCCACAATTCCATCCAACTTGTAGAAATGATGAAGAGGATAATGTGAATGTGCTAAATGTGAATCTTCAGTTGCATCCAAGATTTATTCTGAAATGAAATCCTGTGTTGGCTTTTAGAGTTTAATCTTCCTTCATTGACATGTTGATCTATATTAATTTCTGGTTAACTTTTGGTTTCCCACCACAGTGCTGCTCGACCTCCCGCTGATAGCAGCGCCGATGAGGTATAGCTCTTGCTTCATTTGCCGAAACATAGCGCTGCAGCAGTGCTTTAGTCCTTTACTCTGTGCAGCTCATTTGTACACTCTGCTCAAATAGATCAGCTTCCAAAGCTTCAACTTTCAATTAATTTCTAAATCCACCATTGTGCTCATCATCTCATAGATTACTAACTCGCCAAGTCGAGTCTCTGCTGTAACTCAGTGTAACTGTGTCGTATAGCTGCATTGCATTCTGGAACTTTGACACTAACATTTGTTGTCTCTACTATTTCTACACTGGCTTTCTCATTAGTATGACATTGAATGTTGCTGGAAAATGGTGAGAGGGAAAAGTAGCTCTTACTTTGTGTGTGTGTGTGTGTGTGTGTGTGTTTTAATGAGTCAACAGTAAAACCTAACTATTATCCATTATGTTGGAAATTGGTGAAATTGTTTTCACAGGTTGAAAGCCACTGCAACCGCACTGGCATCTGCGTGACGGACAGCTGCTACCTTCTCACGGGAAAAAACGAAAATGCAGCGCCGACCAACAAATTAGCACCAAAATCACTGAAAACATGCAGAAAATGTCACCATATCAACAATTACACATGATTTTAAATCTGTTTATGTGGCATATGATCCATACAAGCCTCTATGTAATTTACTTCTATAGAAATTATAACATTATATAATTATAACATATGCATTAATATAAGCCTGTGATTATTGCTGTGATAGATAGATAGATAGATAGATAGATAGATAGATAGATAGATAGATAGATAGATAGATAGATAGATAGAAACCTTTATTCTTTGTTCTTATGAACTAAAATTCAGAGATGCACAAAGACTTTCCTGTTCCTTTAGAAGCTGCCTTGTGTGCACAGAGGAAACTTGCAGCTGGTAGTTAAAGTGTTTTTAATGTCTTTAAGCGTTGTAAAGTGTTTGTGTGCTTCTTTGTCATTGCATCTGAAATCAATTTACTACATAAAGGCAGTTTATTCTCACATGACTGAATGCCAAAGCAAGATAATTGCTGCTTATATTTATTTACAGACTAAGTAGTAAATCCATGGCCGTCTTCTGAGTGTCCACCGCTTTGGAAATTAACTGAAAGATCCCTCTCTTAATTATTTAATAATAATCAAT
Source organism: Pangasius macronema (assembly GCA_037577455.1). Lineage (NCBI taxonomy): Eukaryota > Metazoa > Chordata > Actinopteri > Siluriformes > Pangasiidae > Pangasius > Pangasius macronema. The sequence goes on from CM074950.1 coordinate 22,569,779, forward strand.
CCATTTCACCCTTCAACACACGTTATTAGCCAGCTCTGATGTGGCTTAAAAACTGTACAGCCCACAGATGAGAGATATTAATAAATAACTGTCTTTCTCTCCAGGCTACAGCTAATTGGCTGTCATTAGCCTTAGCCAAGTTCTGCCATTATAGAATGACAACTGTGATCAAGGATCATTAGAAGGGGAAAAAATAAAACACCAGCTAAAGCAAAAGCAAACAGAAATCCAAGGACAACTCCATCAAGTAGAAACTGAAGAGGAGCTCAGGATTTTCCTTGTTATTTGGTTTCTATCCTTTTTTTTTTTTTTTTAAAGCGGCTTGAGGGAATCTATTTGGCAGCTCAATGCGCTCCTAAAGCCTCAGATCCCCAGGCGGCAGAGGCCATAAAATCATAATGAGATTAGGCTGAGATGAAAAGTGAGCTGTGGTGGTGGCGGCCATGAAAGCAAGAAGGGAATTCAATCAGGCTATTCGAGCTCACCTGGGTATCTAGACTCATATTTTCTGTGCTTACTAACAGTACAAACGATAATCAAGGCACATCTACTGACCTCTGTGACTCCTCTTCATCATCCTACGATGTCGTAGGAATTTCGGGAAACACATTAACTCCCACCGCAAAATCTTTCCACAACAGGACCCTTCTCCCACCAGGTGAGAATGCATTATCTTCCATTCTTCCATCTTTGAGTGGATCCAGAGAGAGAGAGGTTGGCCCTTCATTACTCCCTTCACCTGAGTCCATATTTCACTAATTAGCATTCTGATATAATAGAGACATCTGTGCCATAGAGACAATGGGTGAGTTATACCATTAGAGGATCTACTGGGGTGTATCTTCTTCCTGGAGACAAATGAGGAGCTCGGCAGTGTCACCAGCATGCGCGTGTGTAATAGCGAATTCTGTTGTAATGATGCAAAGCTTATCATAGCCCACAATACAGCTGTTAGTGCTCTGAGCTTTAGATTAGATGATTACGAAAATGAAGCAATAACTACAGATGTGTTTGCCGCACCTCTGCTAATTAGACAGACAGTCAAAGAAATAACCTCATCAGCAAAGCCTTGGCAATGGTTTATTCAGCCCCGTCCATCATGCGTGAATATCTGGTATACAAGTGAAAGTGTGAATGAGAGCAAAAGAGGGAGAAGAACGACAACTGCCTCATGTCAGCAGTTCAGGCTGGTGGTGGTAAAACAGCGTGAGGAGGACATAAGGAGCACACATTGGGCCACTTTATACCAATCGAGCATCTTTGAATGGCATAGCTTATCTGAGTATTGTTGCTAAGCATGTGTCTCCCTTTATGGCCACAATTTATCCATCTTCTAATGGTTGCTTCCAGCATGATAATTCACAAGCACAAGTCGTCTCATACAGGAGCATGACAGTGAATTCAGTGCAGTTCCCTAGTCACCAGATCTGAATCCAATACAGCACCTTAGGGATGTGGTAAAACAGGAGATTCACAGCATGAATGTGCAGCTGACAAATCTCCAGCAATTATGTGCTGCCATCATGTCAACATGTACCAGAATCTCAAAGGAATGTTTTCAACACCTTGTAAAATCCATCATGAGCAAACAGCTGCTCTGAGGGCGAAGCAGGGTCCTACCCAGTATTAGTAATATCTTCCTAATAAAGTGTTTATAATTTGTTATAAGAAATTTTCGAATCTAAGAAAACATCCCTTTACCCATTCAGGAAATATGTTAACCCATCTCAGGCAATAATGTCTTGGTTTTTTACAAGGTTTCTTGATAATGGCTGCATTTATCATCCATGATAATGGAATAAGGATACTAAGTGCATTCTAATGATTTACATCGTTACATATAACAGGGTTGTACTTTCAAAGTGACCTCATCAGCCGACATCACAAGAGCATTCAAAATGATATATAAAAAGGAATTCTTCTTCTTCTCATGATCTTCAAGAAATGTATGCATGATAGGACACGGGATACGGGGTATGAAAAATGCACTGGTGGGCTAGTGGTTAGGCCACAGCACTCTCCCCGCTGTGGCCCAGGTTCGATTCCCGGCCAGGGAACCAACCCCAGCCACTGGGGTTGCGTGCAACAGTGCGCTGTCAGTGCTGGTCCCAAGACTGGAAAAATTGGGGAGGGTTGCGTCAGGAAGGGCATCCGGCGTAAAAACTCTGCCAAAAATCAAATATGCGGACCAATGATCTGCTGTGGCGACCCCTAACGGGAGCAGCCGAAAGGGACCACTGACTTAATCTAAGTGAACTTTGACCTGTGTGTTTAAAAGCCTTGGTCAAGCGGGCAAAANGTGGTCACACCTGACTTTTGCCTTGCTATGTTCTTACTGTTGCATGGTACACATCTGGAAAATAAATAAATAAATAAATAAATAAATAAATAAATAAGTAAATTAATAAATTGCCAACTTGTCCCTCAACACATGCTAGAGTTTTGTGTGTTTGTGTGTTTCCTTTTTTCTCTCTGGATTTTCTTGTTAGTAATGTTAGCACCTCCACAAAATATGGCAGACATTTGGATCAAAACAAACAAACAAGCAAACAAAAAAACTATACATATTAAACACAAAAGGGGGTCAAAAACTATGTGACAGTAAGAACCGAATACTAGCAAGGAATTGGTCTGAGTGTACAGTGAGCTGATAAGGAAGTGCACACCCACACATCTTCACTTCTCCTCACTCAGTGTTTGCTGAACCAGAAGGGGACACAGGTAAGTCGCCTACATTTTGACACTTATTACCTCACTCTCATAATCCAAGAGCATTGGAAAAAACATTAATAAGTCTGTCTGTTGCTTTCGATCAGAGTTTTCCTCCAAGCGCTCACTCTCTCCCATAGATGTGTGAATCATTATTTACTACTGCTACCAGGTTCTCCACAGAGGTAGCTGCATTATATGTTCCTGCAGGCCAACGCTGTTGATATTCCATCAAAGTTGGCAGGTAGGTGTGAAAATTCTGTTTGGTTGCACTTCTCCCAAAAACAATGCCTTGCATAATTTTGCCTAGAAGAATGGGCAGAAATATCAGGATTCAGATATGCAAAGCTGAGAGAGAGAGAGCGAGAGAGAGAGAGAGAGAGAGAGAGAGAGAGAGAGAGAGAGGGATAGAGACATATGCCACATGACTTCCAGAAGTAGCTTAAATTGCATCCAAATGTAGTTCTACAAAATATTGACCCAGGGGTGAATACTTATGCAACCAACAAATGTCTACATTTCTGCTAACTAACCTTTGTGCCACAACAAAAAATTCTAGATTTTGCACATTCAAATACTGTGCCTTGTTTATTCATCGTTTGGTAAAGTTGCGTAAATGCTTTCTTAGGCCAAAATCCCCATCATATTTACAAAAATGTCAGTAATGCTGATTTTCTTCGTAATCGCATGCATATTTTGATGAATGCCAATCACTTGTGAATTATCAAGCATGTTCACGGCATTGCTGATTTGCATTCAGTGATGGCCACGAAACTCCATAAAATCCAAACCTCGCAGAAAGATGAAAACAACAAAATGACAACTATACAGCTCCTCCTAAGTGTGTAGTGTGCTAAATCTTCCAATAATGCAGCTCAGCCACTGCAGTGCATGAACTAACATCAGAGAATCTGCAACATTACCAAAACAAGAATCATCTTCACTTGTGAAATGACTGATAGCCCTGACAACCACAACAACCGACACTCAGCATGTTATAACCGTAGCATTCAATTGACACCAGACCCGCACCTCTGCCATCTACGCTGCTAGAGAAAGAGGCCACTGATGTCTGGAATTTAACCGTCTTTGGAGTTCAATTTCTGGCTATTATGACACCTCAGACAGTGCCACAGAACTCATTATGTTTCAGTCAATCATTCTCAAAGTCCCAAGTTCATGCTTTCATATTTTTGGAGAAATGGACCACCATGGCCAACCTTAAGAGGTGAAGAAGCGTGTGCAGCGAGAGTCAAGGGAAAGGTGTACAAGACAGTGGTGAGAGCGGCCATGCTGTATGGTTTAGAGACAGTGGCACTGAAGAAGAGACAGGAGTCAGAGCTAGAGGTAACAGAGCTGAAGATGTTGAGGTTCTCTTTGGGAATGACGAGGTTGGACAGGATTAGGAACAAGTACATCAGAGGGACAGCTCATGTTGGACGTTTGGGGGACAAAGTTAGG
>CM074950.1:22583136-22602496 GCA_037577455.1 Pangasius macronema
GAATGATGGGAAGAGAAAAGTATTGTGAAAGAAAGGAACAGCTCATGATCCAAAGTATACCACATCATGTGTCAAACTTGGTGGAGGGAGTGTTATGGCATGGTCACCTTTGAGCCCCTGAAAATGGCTCTAATTCCTAAATAATAAATGCCATATTTTTGTGGAACCTCTTAAAATAAATCTGAAAGTCTACACTTCTTCAATCACAGCTTGATTGCTTTATTTCAAATCCATTGTGGTGGTGTATAAAGGCAAAATCACAAAAACTCTGTCATTGTCCAAATTCTTCAGGACCTGACTGTATGAAATGTTTGACAGCTTCCTAAAGCTACAAGACCATAAAGAAAAGATTCACTCTGAAGAACTTNCTTAAAAATGAAATGTGAATTTTAGTGGCATCCAAGATTTATTTTGTAATTTAATTCTTATTTGGCAATTTTAGTTTAAACTTCTTTCACTGACATGTTGCACTGTTTCCTCTACTTCTATGCTGAGTTTCTCATTAATATGACATTTAGCGTTGCTAGAAAATGGCTGGAAAGTGACAAAAAAGAAGGTATTGCTCTTATAGCACATAACTTCTAACTTCTAATGGGAACAATAAAAAAACAGCCCAAAAATTTTCACTCAAATGCCTAAGCAGATCACAAATATTTAAATTTCAAAGTCTACACTGAATCAGGTATTTGAGCAGAGAAAATGGAGAAAGAAGAGTAAGATCAGCCTGGCAAACATCTAAGGAGAACAACAAACCTTGGTAACATTAGTCATCCTCATGAGCTAACCTTTTCATCCATGTCTTCACAACTACAAGATCTAGGGAAACAGAGTTCCGTCCTGAATTTGACAGCCAACCATGTGATATTGCAGAGATATCTCAGATATGAATGTTGCCTCAGCCTTGCAGCCTCTATTCACCTTCAGTAAAAAGCAGTTTGGATTACAGCCTGAACTTGATTCAGCTGACATTTCTGACCACAAGTTTACACTTTAGCCTTGCACTGCGACAGGCACAGCTCTCCTGAATGTCAACATCCCTGCTTTTCCACAATAGGCGAGAGTCTAATGATACTCACTGCAGCCAGCATGGAGAGAGGCCAGTTGTGTGAAAACAGACTGATGGCACAATATGTGGAGAAAGAGGCAGTGAGAGAGTGAAAATTAGCTACCAAGCACGATGCACACACACACACACACACACACACACACACAGAGAGACTTGCACATTGTTTAGGAGAGAAATCCATGAGAAACAACATGCCTAATAGTCTTACTGGGGTTCTGGTACAGACTGTGATCAACCAGAACAGTGGTTTCTTATATTGGGATGGACAAATCACAAATCTGGGCATACTACATACCCAGACTAATAGTTTTTCATTCACTACTAATGGACAAAAAAGTTCAGTAACCACTTCAAAAAAATTTTGCAAAACTTTGTAGATGTAGAATCAGTTATAATCAATAATAATCGATTTATGACTGTTGTATCCATAACTATTGTTGCTTTTTAAATTAATGCATCAGTCCAAATGGTCCACTTGCTACACCCCAACTATGCATGCAAACCAAAAGGACGTGGCAAATATTACTTACTTATTTGGCAGATGAATACATTACACACCGTATACAGTATTCACCAACTTAGGAAACAACGAGCAGGTCAAGATGATTTCTGGTTTTAAATATCTGTTAGGCCCTGATATGGTTTGTTGATGACTCGCTGCCACTTATGAAATTTATGCATACTTATGCAGTATGTAATATTTCATATACATTGTGAAATATACACAAATAGATGGGAATGGGGAAACCCCTAAATTACTTCTGAATTTGTTAAAACACATACCTAATATAACATTGTAATAGGAATATCTACAATAATAAAACAAACACAAGTCCAGACATGAAACAGAACTGGGAAACACGGCACAGTAATGTGCAAAACAATTGACAAGCTTTTGCAATGAGACAAAGGAACAAGAAGGCAGAAACAGATCATCTATTAGAACAGGTGCACACATTAGGTAACAGAGCAATGACAGGACAAGGGTGGAGACAGAACCAAAACAAAGACACATGGAAAAGTAAACAATAAGCACATGGAGTAAACTCAAAACCTAACATGAAACCATCTATTGTTGCATTCAGTAGTGGGGGATTTCATGACCCCTAAACTAACAGAATCATGCAAACCAAGGCGCTATCAATGGTTAGTCAGAAAAGCATCCAAGACGCCAAGGAACAACTCTGAAGGTGCTGGAGAGATGCACAGCTCAGATAGGAGAACCTGTTCACAGGGCAGCCACAATCCAGACACTCCACAAAGCTGGACTAAAGGCATGAAAGTCATAAGTCAAAGTCATATCAAATCCTATTTCAAGAATCAAGTTCAAAAACTTTTACTTGGCACTACAAAGAGCTACATTTTTTTACTTGGCACTACAAAGAGCTACATTTGCTAGAAACCCAACTGATTTCTATCCAGTTAACCTTTGTTGTACAAATTATACAAATTAAATTACTTATCCAGTCCACCTCAAAGTTCGTTGAGCTTGTTTTTCCAGCATTAAAATCTTATAGATTATGCATGAAACTAGTTACAGCTTCTCTAGCTGAGGTATCACATATTTAGTGCCTATGAGCTATCGCATATTTAGGGCCTTTGAGCTTGGCCTAGCCTGCTGCAGTCTGGTGCAGTGTCAAGCTTGATGGCAAGAGTGATTGCCTGAACTTGTGGGCAACAAATTTGTCAATTATAGGTCATAAGTAGCATGCATAATATTTTCTACTAGATATTGCAAATATTATTGCCAATTCATGCAATTATCCATTGCTCATTATTGCTCATTCATGGAAGTATTCATTGAGCAGCAGCACAATGCATAAATCCATGCAGATACAGGTCCAGAGCTTAAGATACAGTAGCTTCACATCAAACACTAGGGGGGAAAAATGTGATCTCAGTGACCTTGACCATGACATGGTTGTTGGTGCAGAGCTGGTTTGAATATTTCAGATACTGTTGATCTCCTGGGATTTTAACACACAACAATCTGTAGAGTTTACGTAGAATTGTGCAATAAACAACAATCATCCAGTGAAAAGGAGAAACAAACTGTTGACGAGAAAGGCCAGAGGAGAATGGCTAGACTGGTTTGAGTTGGAAGGAAGGCTATAGTAACTCAAAACAAAAACACTCTTTAAAATCATAGTGAGCAGAAAATCATCTCACAACAGGCACATGGGCTACAACAGCAGAAGACCACACGAGGTTCCACTCCTATCAGCCAAGAACAGGAATCTGAGACTACAATGTGCACAGGCTCACCATAATTAGACAGTTGAACATTAGACAAATGTCACTTGGTCTTTTTTCCAATCCAACTGCCTGATTTCCTGGCCTTGTTTTGTCAATGATTTGACATGCATTTGTAATACAATTTAACTTAGAAAAGCACATTACAGAATCTGGCAAATCTCCCAGCTCAAAGAACACTAAAAAGAACCATCTATTGAGACAGCTGACAGGAGCAATACCAGACATCTTTGAAGTTTTTGGTGCTGTTTGACACTGTCTCTCTGAACAAGTGCTCCTACAGACAGTGCTGCAGTTGTTTAAGGCTGCAGATTAGAACTCCTTCAGTCTGTGTTTCTGAGACACAGATGGGAAAGTGAGCTGTGTAATCATTTCGAGAACGAGCTATGCGGGAACACTGTCGCTGTGATTGATCGGCTGAAAAGAAAGCCACTAATCGAGAGCTGTGCAAATTGCAAATATGAGAGTATGGGAATTACACCATGCATAATGCAGTAATATCCCACATAATGGATAATTGTCAAGGCCATCACCATATAGGCCCTCATTTGGACAAGAATAGCTTGACAAGCTCAATCAGATCTACTAAACGAAAGAATTTTCACTAATAGTAATTTCCTCTTCAAAATCAGTATTCATAGTTGAATGAATTTTTTACTTTAAGACAAACTCCAGCATTTTCAGATTATCCATGCAAGATTATCCACCAAGCCATTTGTCCTGCCTCAAATCAGAACAGAGAATCAATGACATTTCTCACTCTCAATGGTCAGGGCTTGTTCTCTTGCAGTGGATAACTGCACTTTGATCACAATGAAAATGCATTTGGACTGCGTACTGAGAAGCAGGAGGTCAAGACCCAGGCATATCTGTCATGCCGTGAACTTCACAGCGTGCCCCCTGAAGACCAAGTCTTTGATCACCCAGTACCCCGCAGGCTTCTCTGGAAGTCTTCTCATGGTTATTGGCCCTTTCAACCAATACTCTGCATCTGTGACTGAAGTCAGGGCCAACACTGTGAATAGCGATTAGTATGCAGTAAACACATAGGGAAAGCTTTGATTTTTAATATGATTCATAATATAAATACCCCATTTCAGGTTCTTATCAGTCTTAGAACTGCAGCAGTGGATACTGGTTGTAACTGAGCTAATGAGATGACATATTGTAGGGTAATTAGTTAGAGTACCTGTGTGAGAGAAAGGATTACCATTTCTGAAACTGGATTATAATGGATTTACACTTATCAGTACATCCTATTCCACCACACACGAATTTTACACTCCAGCAAGCCAAATATCACCATGCCTGGTACACATCAGGCAAACCAAACTGGAAAAATAAGTGACTTTAAATTGGTGGTTGTGCCAAAATGGCTGTAATTCTGCACTTTTCAAGCACAGTTGTTTTTAGGATTTACTCAAAATTGGGTGGAAAGCAAAAGTGGATGATCGGCAATCTTGTAGGTGGGACAGGGTCAAATGAAAATGGCAAGACTTGTGCAGCCAGGCAGAGCGTCATCTAAAAAAAACACCATTTATCAAACTTCATAATGGGCTGGATCAGGGGTTCTAAACATTTTTTTTTTCCAGTGACCCCAATTTTAGGGCCCAAAATTATTCCACAAAATTTGGTTTTACATCTACCCTAGTTCATTTTTGTTGGTATAGTCGGATTCACATTAGAAATAACAGTTGGTAAAAATCTCCTGCGAGCCCATCCAAATTTCAGCTGACCCCATGTGGGGTTGAGAACCTAAAAGCTAGACTGAGAAAGAATGTTTTTCTCAAGGGTTCTTTGAATAGTTAGCTTACCAAAGAGGTTCTGAAAACTACATGAAAGGAAGACGATCTGTTGTAAGGATCTACATAGTACCAACAAGACTTCCCAGAGAGGGACAAATCAATGAATGCTTTCAGCTCCTAGATTTAACCTTTTTTATGTTATTGAACTCTTAAGTGTACAGTTGCCGAAGACCCTGCTGTGTGCTGTTACCTTCAGCAAAGAACAAGTATGTCTCCAAGGGGGCAAATCCAGAAGGTTTTTGCATCATCTTGATGGAAGGCCTAGAATTTGGCAAAAGAAGAGTGGAGTGGGAAGGTGTGGGGGTGTTTTCCTGGCTACTATTATGGCCCTGGATATCCACTCAAGAACAACATGATATATCTGCTCTAGAAAAGTGTGAGAAAGTTTTTTATTGCCTCTCATCCCTCATCGAGCATCTGTTAGTGAGGTAAAAAAAGCCTGTCTGCAGCAATCCTATGCTTTCATCCGGTTTGCGGAAACCACCATGCAATCATTTCTGTTCCTAAAGGCTTGCAGAACTCAAGCCCAGACAAATTCTTTAGGCCAAAGGAGTTGCAGGATGTGTAGATTTGAATCATATGGATAATGATGTTCAAGCAATATGTCATCAAACCTCATCAGTCCATTTGGACGTGACACTTTTTCATGGCAGTTTTACACACTTCCGAAACACATAGAGATGTTCATAGGGATATTCTAAATATTTCATATAGGTGAATGTGTTCAAGTAACAGAGTTGAGTAAATGTTGGGAACTAACATTTTTCATTTTCTATAATAATTATTATGGGCTGGGGCAGAAAAAAAGTGTGACATTTTAAGTAAGGTTTTTTAATGCACATAGGTGGTTGTTAAGGACACTTTACCTATATTTAAAATGTCTTTGACCTTTAAATAACATACATATTTACAAATGTTATATCAGTGGAACCTAAACACCATCCTGATCATTGAATCTCCACTAAATGTCTGCTTTCTAGTGATATGAACAGTAGAGGAGGATTTGCTGTTAACCTAGAGGGTCATGAGGATGACAACCTTCTAGGCTGATAAGAACAGTCTTTACATCATGATTCCTCACATCCAAAAGCTTCTCGGTAGATACGATTGCATCTGTAATCCTTTCAGCTGGTCTGAATGGTGCTGCATTGGCAAATTCTGAGAACTGCAGCGCTAATCCAGTCTGAATCAATATACTGCTCAGTCCTCTTCAAATCATGGTGACAGTGAAGAATAAATTGGATGCAGCTCATATTTTGTCAGTATCACAGGATGGGGCATGGCGACATCCATCATTTTTTTTTTTTTTAATGTTTCTGTTTTTAGGAGAACATGAACAAACCTGGAGGCTTAATAGTTAACTTAGGCATAGATGATAGTTATTAAATGCCCCTCTTGCCCTTCGTCTCTTTATTATGTCTATAATGAGGTTGATTATAGAGGTTAATTTGGTCTCAGTTTATTGTTTCAGCTTCCCTGTCTGTGCAGCCATGCATGGCCTTTTTGTCATCAGTGCCAGAATATAAATCCCAGATGCTCAGATACATTTTTACAAAACTAGTCTAATGCATAGGGGTCAGTATTGCTGCAGGATGCCTTTCAGGGTCTTTGTTGTTTTTTTTATTTTTGCAATATTATTTTTTTTTACTTATCAACGCGACAAAATGTATGAACTCTGTGTTACCTTTGTTTAAAATGTATTTTCCAAATGCACTTTAATGGGAATAAATGCACACTTTGATCTTTTTGAAGGCCACTCATGTAGATCTGTTGCTTTACTGAGTCATACCTGATTTGCAGGGGTGTAACAATGGGGTGCATTGTATTGGTTGATACAAGGCTTTCAAAATATATATTTAACAGGTTGCATAATAAAGTTATTACCTGAGGTATAATAAATATTTAAACTTAATCAACTTCCTCTTTATTGTGAATCACGATAGGCTATGGGGGATTAAAACTCTTTTAAGCATGTTGTTTCCCCAAGCAAATACTCTAGCATATTGGCATACAAGGGCATTAGTTTGGGAAAATCTCTACAAAAATGAGAATCATTTTCGTGGGTTCGAGTCTCAGGTCCTGCAAGGATTGTAGGTGGGGGGAGTGAATGACCAGCGCTCTCTGCCACCTTCAATACCACGACTGAGGTGAGACCCTTGAGCAAGGCACCGAACCCCCAACTGCTCCCCAGGTGCCGCAGCCAAAAAAAAGTCTGTCCACTGCTCCGGGTGTGTGTTCACAGTGTGTGTGTGTGTGTGTGTGTTCACTATGCAGAGCACAAAGTATGGGTCACCATACTTGGCCACAAGTCACTTCACTTCACTTCAAAATCTAGAACTAGCATTTCCTGCCTGATTCAATCCAGGCTAAAGAAACCATCACAGAGATTGGGAAAGTCAGAGCTACAGATATGAGCATACAGGAGAATATTGAGAATACAGGATTCGAGCACATGTCTAGGGTTATACAGAGTCATGTGATTTTGACAGCTTGAATAGCTAACAGCAGAATGCGAAATAAACAGCGATGTGCTTCAGTATCAGTCAGCGAAAGCTTGGCCAGAGAGTTAATGTTTACTCACCCATGTTTAATATTGTTGCATTCTAATACACAGTTTTTGGTTTTATTATATGCTGCTAAGAGTCTGGAACTAATGTAAAGAAAAGTTTTCATCACGCATTAAACATTGTGCTAACACAGCAACAGTTGTTTGAAAGCTAATTGCTGACTGAAGCTCAAATTTTCCAGGCTGTCATTATTCATGATATGCTTTATCATTCAGTTTCGGTGTGTTTTCTTTTAGCTTATGTTTAGTATTGTGAAAAGAACCACACTTGAAACTTAGACTAGATAAAATAGACTAAATTCATTCTGTTTCATTGCATTGTTCCATGCCTTTGGGTCCACTCTGTAATTAGCTTAGCCACCCTGTCATACACAGGTCCACCCTATAATTACAAAAAAATCTTAATAATAACAATAATAATAATAATAGTGCTGCTAAAACTGGCTATATACAGGTAATACTAGCCATATCTACTGCAAAATTTTCTAAATATGTCTCTCTATTTTATTTTTTTTTGTCTGTGTGGTCAACTAAGACACACTGTATATATTTGCAACTCGAATGCCTGCTGCTTATGATTAGAATTACAATGATTTTCGTATTAAGGCTTGAATCTTTGATGACTGTAAAGGCTGATAATCCTCTACAGCAATTTGTCCTGTTCATTAGCCCCAGAGACAAAGCCGGATTGTGTTGGCACTGTTACGCAGTGTAGAATGCTCAGACTGATCTGAGGAGATTTCAGACAGATTATCAAAGATCTGCAGCCCTAGCAATCAGATCCAACTGTATATTTTTAGATACGTCTTTTATATTAGTCAAGTCATAAAGTTTTGCTGTTTGTAAATGTTGCCTGTTTGCCTGCTTAACAGACAAAATGGAGGGCTGAAAATGAAATCCTCACTTTTCTCTTAGAACATGGCAGAACATTTAACCATGCAAAGCTGTTGATGATGAACTTAAGGATGATCATAGCCAACAGATCTAATAACTGCTGTCTTTGTCTCTCTTCCCCTCCTTCTTTCTCTCTCTTGGTCTTGTTCCATTTAATCTGTCAAGCAGACATTTAACATATAAGGCCTGGCCATAGCCCTCAAACACATTTCTCCATTATGTCTAGCTGCGCAAGATGGAGGAGATTTTGTAGGCGTTCCCATTGTGTTAGCCCTGTTCGACTTTGTCCCCCTTCACTGCTGTGCACTGCAGATGACTGAGCGTGCTGTGCAATCTGTCACCGATGTCATAGTGGGAGGATGTTTATTTTGGCCTGCCACATATCGAGATCAGAGCGAGCAACGCCATGCAATTCTGCCTGTCTCAACAAATGACTAATTATAAAAGGAAAGAAATAATTAAATGTGGCGTATCATCATCTCGCCGCACAAAAGGAGCAATCACCATACAAATAAAGGCACAATGCATCCATGAAGACTAGTGCTCCTGCTAAAAACCTGTGGGTGGTGTGACGTCTATTTTTTCTATAAAGTAACACATGACAGGCTAAAAATTACAATGCGCATTGATGTTAGAATAGCTAAACCACTGATTAACTCTTACCCACGTACTCACAACGTATGCTTCAAATGGAAAACCCTTTTTATTCACATCAATTCTCTTTTTTTTATCAGTTAAACAAAAACAAACCCCTTTAATGAGAGTCTGTCTGCTTGGAGGAAGTGGGCCGTACCATTATTGACCAGGACATCTAAACTCTGTTTCATTTCAGCACAATATTGATTGAGTCTGTCAAAAGCTATTAGCTCTAAACCTGTACTTGTTTATAAGCTGAGGACGTGTTTTCTATACTGGTGTGCATTTTCGGATCAAGGCTCTGCCTAATCCAATCTGAAAAGGACAGAAACATGATCATCACACGATCATGCACTGTCAAAATTCTTCAGATTTCACCAGATGTGAAAGACTACTTAGCATCCGCTTGTTAAAGTGTCTGTGTCTGGATATTGTTTCACGAGTGGCTAATAGTAAATGGCAACATTCATCAAGACTAAACTACTCATAGTCAAAACTATTCAATGGCAAAAAAACAATCATAGTCCACATCTTCCATGACAAGACCATGCAAAGACATTTAAAAAAAAATAAAAATAAAATTCCATCACTTTAGCAACTAATCTACTATTAAGCATTCTCAATTCTCAATTCAAAATGGAAGGCTGTGATTATGCCATAGAGAATTCTTATACAGGGAGTTTTTATTAAAACAATCCCTCAAGTTGCTTTGTTTAGGCCAAGACAATTATTTAATTCTTGAAAAAAAAAAAAATTAAAAATGCTGATGCACCATTCACAGCAATGAGAGTGGATACAATCATAATTGAGTTACGCAATCATAAGTTTTATTTTTTTTTTTAAATTACTATTATTATTTACAAGTCATTTGCTAGTTCGGCTAGCTCCATGACATGTATATCCATCTCAGATCCAGAAACTATATACTGGACACTTCAGCAGGAACTCTGCTGTATCTCTGCTCATTCACAGATAGTTGGGCATTAGAAAAACGTACCCTGGTCCAGTTTGGGTGATCCCGTGCCCACTGTAGCCTCGGATTCCTGTTCTTGGCTGACAGGAGTGGAACCTGATATGGTCTTCTCCTGTCGTAGCCCATCCACCTCAAGGTTTGACATATTGTGCATTCTGAGATGCTTTTCTGCTCACTACAGTTGTAAAGAGTGATTATTTGAGTTACTGTAGATTTCCTGTCAGCTAGATTTCCCTAGCTTTCCAGTCTAGCTCACAGGACTGCTGCAAGTGTTTTTGTTTTTCACACCATTTTGTGTAAACTTTAGAGACTGATATGTGTGAAAATCCCAGGAGAGAACATTTTCTGAAATACTCAAACCAGCCCAACCATGCCACATTCAAAATCACAGAGATCACATCTTTTCCCCATTCTAATGGTTGATATGCACATTAGCTGGAGCTCTTGAACTATATCTGCAAGATTTTATGCACTGCACTGCTGCCACATGATTGGCTGACTGGAACGTACCTTTTAGATTAAGGCTGATAACACATTTAAGAGGAATTATTTACGTGGTATTGGTTACTGAACATGGCCCATTACCTTGAATGAGTTTGACACCCCTGGTCTAGAATGAGGAAGACATCTCATCTTACATAGCATGGGAAAAACTCTACTATTTACTTCTGATTCTTTTTTTTTTTTTTTCTTCTCATGCATTACTGACATGAGCTTTGCTGGTTCATGTAATATTTGTGCACTGGAGTGGAAAGTTACGTGGAAAACATGAACCATCTCGTTCAGAAATGCATTGCTCTTGCTTGTCCTTAAATTGAAAAGTTAACTTTGAGGCTGACAAGACATACCATATCCTCTCAGATGTTGGGACACTTTGGAGGAAATAATATCTCTAGAATACTGATGCTGGCTCATATAGCGGCACTTGACTGAAAATGTCTCAAGGCAAAATATGATATGGATATTGGCTGGGGATTACTTTTTCCATATTCCTTTTTTTTTTTTTTTGGTTGTTATGATAAACATACTGCAGCATTAAAAGGGGTTGAAGACTAAAGACGAACTGATTTGCATGCTTATTGGTACTTGTCTAGTGGGGTTAGGTTTCGAAATTCGCCTCTACTGTAGTTAGATTAATTCTTCAAAACTCTTGCTTTACAGTGTGAAGCTCCAAAATGGCGAAAATCCCAAGGACATCTTTCAATGAACGCTTAAAGCTGAATGAATCATTTAAGTGGAAATACAGTCAAGAGTGCAATATTGTGATTTCTTGGGTGACCCTGTCACATTGTGCCAATAATGAAACCCACTTTAAAAAAAAAAAAAAAAAACATCTAAGGACATTACTTGGGCAAAGCATTTTCATCTTTTTTTTTTAAATTTAATCCTGAATATTTTGTATTATCTACCTTCAGCCTTGTTTTAGCCTTACATTAATGCCTGATTGTAAATTTGTGCAAGACTGCTTGTAGGTACATAGCTGCTTGTTATATGCACAGTAAGACAGAATTATTCACATTGTCTGCAGAATTATAGATTATATATAAAATAACATTTTAACATTTTAACATTTTAAGGCATCCTTAACCTCGGTTTTTGTTATCAATTCCCAACAACAGACTATGCTTATCTCCATATACATAACATATAAGTGATTTATAACATCCAGCATGGATATTTTTGTAAAAAAAGATTTCATACAGTGGTGTTTTGGCACAGTTTAAAAATACAACATTTTGGATGAAATTTCATTTTTTGTTTAAAGTAAGAAATAAAGCTTGGACACATGATAAATTCACAGGGATCAAACCCACTGACTTACTTTCAGGCAGCATTAATATCCATTTTTAATCTCAAATCTAGTCAAGTTCTGGAGGGCAGGCAGATCTATTATAAAGCCCTCCACGTCATAATTGATGAATTTGACTAAAGGTAGTTCTACTTTAGCTTTTAATATACACATTTCACGGCTGCTGCTCACCTAGTTCATAAAGCATCAATTGGACTTTTCATAACTGCTACTGACCTTGCATATTCAGTAGGCTAAAGAAGAAAAACAAATTCAAAATGGCTTTGAAACAACAATGTAAAATCAGTGTTTAAAGATCCTACATTGGACTCCTTGATGTAACTGTAACGGTATTCGTATCACACATCTGGGATAATTTCAATAAACAAATTTTTATAATATCAGTTATGAGATACAAGCCAGGTATGCAACCAATGGAAACATATACCACTGAAATTACGTCTGGTACTGATTTAATGTTATGGATACAGGAGTATTGTTTTTCAATGCATATCAACATACTGGAACACTACTCTATGCTAGGTACAGTTCCATCAGATTTAGCTAGCTAAAGAATTTTACCCTTTTAACAAATGGATCTTCTGTCTGAATTAATTAGATAGCAAGCAGGCTTGGTGAGATTTACTCACATCCAACTAGCTAGATAATTGAATCGGTTACCCAAACTACAATGATATGTGGGTGGATATATCTATATCAACAGGACAAAGAACACAGTAATCCAGTTTCAGATTAGGGACATAGTGCTATTACTTGTTATAAACTTGTTTAAATTAAGAAATATAGCACTACGGGCCTGACTCGAAGTGCACTTTGATTTACATTTACAGCATTTGGCAGACGCCCTTATCCAGAGTGACTTACATTTATTTTATTTATACAACTGAGCAGTTTAAGCAGGGTTAAGGGCCTTGCTCAAGGGCCCAGCAGTAGCAGCTTGGCGGTGCTGGGGATCAAACTCATGACCTTCCAATCAGTAGCCCAACGTCTTAACCACTGAGCTCTTGCAAAGGAACAGATTTTGTGGAAAACATGGACAGGAACAGTTTTACTTCTGACTGTTATAAAGTGCTCCTGTTGGTGACTCCTTCCATAAATGTTAACTAAATGACATCTTGCAGACGGCTTTACAATATCAATATAAATGTACATTATATTATCTATTTGTTATTAGGCTTAGATTATGTGAAGTGAGATGTGACTATAGAAACGATTAAGTACTAGAACAAGCACATTAATATAAACCTGGGAGAATTACAGCCCGTGCTCCCTTTTTAATTAGATTCAAGAATTTGGCAGTACTCAAGTGTAAATCTTATTAATATATCTGACAGGAAGAAACACTGAGTAACTTTTTAATAATCCGTCATAACCTCTTAATACTTATATACATACATATATACATATACACATATACAGTATGATGTCTGGTTTCTTTTATTATAATGAGACCCTCACTTCCTACAATATTATAATTATTAGCAATATTTAATTACCCTTAAATAATAATAATAATAATAATAATAATAATTATTATTATTATTATTATTATTATTATTATTATTATTATTATTATTNATATATCTGACAGGAAGAAACACTGAGTAACTTTTTAATAATCCGTCATAACCTCTTAATACTTATATACATACATACATATATACATATACAGTATGATGTCTGGTTTCTTTTATTTTATTGAGACCCTCACTTCCTGCAATATTATAATTATTAGCAATATTTAATTACCCTTAAATAATAATAATAATAATAATAATAATAATAATTATTATTATTATTATTATTATTATTATTATTATTATTTTATTATTTTTTTTTATTATTATTGCAGAGAAAGTGAAATGGACTAAAATCATGTTTGCCATTAGCAGTGACTCCTCAACGTAATCTCTGTTTTATGATTATAAAAAAGATTTTACTATATAAAGAACCATTATTCTCTTCAACTTAGTTCACGTATAGCACCTTGTTCAGTAAAAGAGCCAAATGAGACATATGTTTATTAATATCCGCTGTTTAATTTTCAGCTCATTTATGAATAAAGAGCATTTAACTGAACAGAGGAAAGGAAATCATAGATATGTGCCTTTGAACATTTTCCATCAGAGGTGGATTTTAATCTCTCTGCCTGGGGGGGGAAGCAATTATTTTTTTTATCTTTGGCCAGAACGTTGTATCCTTCCCAAGCCATAATGGATAGATCACTGTATTAATCCCAGTGGGAAANCCCATTTTTGCCTCTAGAAAGGTAGCTAGAGAGACTGAGCTTGATTTTTGACCTGGAGCACACAACTTATTATTAATGAATGGGAATGAGCAATAAAATGTGTGTATGTGTAAATAGACTGTGTGTAAGCTACAGTAAGCATATTTATGTGTTTTCTCAGGTGCATGGATATAAGCCATAAAATGATAGGTTAAAGAAGTGTGTGTATGTGTTTGTGTGTGTGTGTGTGTGAGAGATCATGATATGCTGGTGAGGATGTAATTATTCTACCCCATGATGCATTATTCGTAGCCAGGCTCGGAAAGGCAGCTAATTAAAAGTCATGTCAGGATTGTGAAACGTTGGGATCTCTATGGAAATCTCTTTGATGCTGTTGTCTCGAAGAAATCAATCACATAGCACACTGTCTGCCACCTGCTCTTAGAGCTTACATTCATTTCTTTATTAACATCCTCACACACACACACACACGTGCACGTGCACATGATATACACTTGTGTATTCTCATGAATTGGTGTCCCTCTCAAGCTCTGGCAATCTCACAAGTACACACATACACATATGTCCATTTTATAATCATTACCAAGGACCCTACTAGGCTGTGCACTGAATGGATCCAGTGACATGCATAATTGGATGCCAAATTGTCAACAGCAAAAAAAAAGATTCTTGGAAGCAGTCCAGCAGCACCAATTGTGCCAGTGCAGCTTGCCTTTGTCTATCTAGCCCAATTTGCAGGGATTGAGAATTTGCCGTTGACCTCAACACCATATATTTAAAGCATCAATGCCTATTAATTCTTGAAGTGAGATTTCTTTTCCTTGTGAAGTTAGAAATATCTGGTTAACCACTGAGTTCCAGTTTGACAATTTTTATCTAAACATTTCCTATTTCCATTTCCTATACATATTTTAAGTAAATGCTTTATATAGAGGTTAGAATTCATCCACCTTCTTTATTGGGGATGTAGAGAGTGAAAATATGTTTCTTTAGCTCTGGACAGTCAGCCAATCAGCATGTCTTATCCAGAAGCGTAGAAACTGCAGGTGTATTTTATCACCTCTGGTAGGAAGGAAGCACACTAAAACTTGATTTATGTTTCCATCTGAACCAGCTTCCAGCACCTTCATAACTTCAGAAAAGCATTTTGGATGAGTTTGTAAAAAGTCACTCTCTGAATCTGAGGGGCTGAACCACACACCCACCTCTGCAGTGAGTGGTCCGTAGGTACCAAATCATTCAAATATTAGCGTTAGAGTAAGTTAGGGAAAGGAATTTACACGCGAGTTAACTTCAAAGTTATCAGGTTAGAATTAATGCATGAATATACTGTTTTATCCACATTAAATTGAATAGAAAAAAAAGTCCTATTGTGTCTCATGAGACTCCTATACAATATACACTATATGGTTAAAAGATTGTGGACAGCTAACCATCACACTCACACCATCACACTGCAATTTTTGAGCAGTTCATTCCTCTTTGCTGCTGTAATAACCTCCAGACTTCTGGGAAGGATTTCCACTGGAATTGGGAGCGTAGTTGTGGGGATTTGTGATCATTCAGCAACAAGAGCATTAGTGAGGTCAGACATTGATGTTCATCCCAAAGGTTTTCAGTGGGGTTGAGGTCAGGGCTCTGTGCAGGACACTCAAGTTCTTCCACTCCAACCTTGACAAGCCATGTCTTCATGGAGCTCAGTTTGTACACAGGGGCATTTTCATGCCAGGAACAGGTTTGGGTCTCAAAGTCCCTGTACTACAGCATACAAAGGCATTCTATACAATCGTGTGCTTCCAATTCAGTGGCAACAGTTTGAGGAAGGCCCACATATGGGTGTGATGGTCAGATGTCCCAACATTTTGCCCATATAAGGTATCAAATCGATTTATTCACCCTGAGTAACTGCTTTGTCTTGGGAGATCTTTTCTCCCAGTGGCAAACAGACAATACTGCCATGGTGAAAATAGCCTAATATCACAAATAAGGCATTCATTTGGTTTTAAGTTTATTGCACTTTTATTTGTGCTATATTGACTTTGGGATTATTTTTAAATTGCATTAGAAAAATTTAATGTAAATGAAGTCTTACTTTACTTGTGAGAGTTATCCTAAAAACTTTATCTAATGTGGTTTTCAAACTACAAAAACTGGCAAAAAACATTCCTCAAAACACATCCAATATTTGCTGATAACACATTTAAGAGGAATTATTTATGTGTTATTGATCACATTCCAAAAAAGAAATCCAAAATTGAGACTATTGCTTGTATTTTGTCAGAACAGAACGTTGTATCGGATCAGAATATTTTATCAGGAGGTTAATTTCACTGAAATATCAGTTATATTTAATTGGATATTGGAAGGAAAAAAATTCCTACCTTAGCTCAGATTTTTTTATAACATTGTTAAAGAAGAAACATGCCATAGTGTCAAGTTACATACTTAAATTTGAACAATATTCAGTTTAAACCTCACCATAATTTATGGATCAGGGTGAAAATGGCCTTTGCTGATGGCCTGTGACATGTACCTCAATAAAAGATCGGAAAGTTGTCAGAATGAGTTGAAATAATGGCCGTATGCAAATACAGACACTTGGCTTTAATGTGAGTTTTAATCTTCTATAAGACAACAGTATAACTCAGTCCTACAATGCATAATATATGATCCCCTCAGGATAGGTGAGAGCTGTAAATTGGAACTGCTGACAGAAGAGAAGCTTTTTTTTCCGGTTCAGGGGCTGCATTGACAGCAGGAACCTTGCTGATACATGGAGCTTTTCACCATGTAGGCTGTGATTTAAAATATCACTTGGTAAGATGTTGGCAGTAAGGAGGATTGATTGGGATTACCGTGTCATATTGGACAAATTCTACTGCAGCAGTTGAAAATATACGAATAAAATGCAATGTATGCAAAGGCAAAAAATAATCCAATAGATAATAATAACTCCAATAGATGCTCCTCAAGTGAACGTTAGCTAATTGTTTTTCTTCTTCTTGGTCTTTATCAGGCGGAAATAGAAGATGCAACGATTACTGTACTGTCACATGCTACTCAATTCAGATTTCATCCTACTTCATACCGTACAGGTTTATATCAGATGTGGCAGCTGTAATACCTTTACAATTTCACAAGAATCAACAACCGTATCCATTCCACTTCCTGATTGAGGAGCCACTCTAAAACTGTGAGGAGATTTGAGTTTACTCAGTGTGTTGGTGCTCTTTGCTGCATTCTGTTCAGTCCTGTTAATTGCAATTGATCTCATGAGGCATTTGCACAAATTCAAACCACCAAGGAAAATGTGGTTCGATTTCATGTGAATAAAGGTGTCGGAAAAGTTACAAATACTAACGAGGTTTAAATCAAGTGGAGTGTTTCCTGTTTGTGATGTTGGATAGTGTTAATGTAATCCTGATGTAGTAAAATGAGTGAAAGTGGATAACTTTATTTGATTTCATACAAATTTAGTTGTATGGAAAGATATCAATCTTTAGTTTAAGCTGAACTTTAACTTTCTTAAAATTTCATAAGACTTTAGTCATGCATATTGTTACAAAAATTAAAAGTATAAAGTGCACTAATTTGCATAACAATTCTCTGTCGGCTATTTGCCAGCAATTTTGCAGATTACAATTTTTCATTTATTAATGACCAACACTTTGTACTTTTCACTAATCTAGCCATGGGGGTCACAGTCCAGTGACTTCTGTGCCGGTTCCAAGGGGCCTATTTGTCTCTCCCAACGCAGTCCTTCCCGTAGGCCGCATTTTGCAACGGTTTAATTTAGTACGCTTAGCAGTGTACTCCGAATTTCATACTGGATCGGTCGAAGCCTGGATTAACAACGACCGCCATCGGCGCCGTTGACCTACAGGACGCTGGTGGAAATTGGGCTACTGTTGGTCGAAGACTTTGTACTTTTCACTGTCCTTGAAACAAGTTAGTTCCTGTTATCACTTACCTTAGAGCAGCTATAAACATTCATTTCAAGCAACAAATAGCAAACAAACTAGCATCTCATTGAATCTAAAAGTCTTCTGTCCTAAAGAGTCTCCGGTGGGGGAAAGACTTACTGGAAATTACAAAAAGCTGATACTGGAGACTCCTTCCATAACTGTTTCTCCTTACAGAAAACTTCACATCAACAATTTCTTTGCTAAATAGTGGCAATTTTTTACTATGTTTATTATTAGTTTTGGATTTAGCAGAACATCTGCAGTACGTTGAATGAGGTGTTACTATAGAAACCATAAACCCTAATGCATTAATATACACGTGGGATTTGGATTACAGTCGACACTACTGCCAGAGCCATGAATTCAAAATCAGACGTGCAAATTCAACAGTGCTGTGGTATGATATGATGTTGTTGAATTCTAGATTCGGATTGGTCAGAAATGATAATGATTTTCAGCCCAACTCTGATATAGTGCATTTACATTTACATTTATGGCATTTGGCAGACGCCCTTATCCAGAGCGACTTACATTTGTCTCATTTATACAACTGAGCAGTTGAGGGTTAAGGGTCTTGCTCAAGGACCCAGCAGTGGCAGCCTGGAGGTGCTGGGGATCGAACTCATGACCTTCCGATCAGTAGCCCATCATCTTAACCACTGAGCTACCACTGCCCACTAACTTATAACAATAACTGAGCATTAACTTCCAAAAATCTATTGTTAGGTGGATTGGCTGTGTTAAATCACCTCTAGGGTTTATTCATGCCTTGTGCCCAGCATTCCCGGGATAAATATCACAGGATAAAGGTCTTACTGAAAATGAATAAATGATCTTTTCCATTCCTTTGGACAAAAAGAGACACAAATGGTGGTTTCCATTACATTATAATAATATGCATATCATCGTGTTGTGCATCAGTATCATTAATTTATTATTTATATTTTTAATGAAACAAATAAAAAATAAGTAATATAAATGCCAGTTCTGATTCATATCAATTTAAAATTTTAAAATAAATCAATTTAAAACTATTTTAAATGCAATTTTATTCTACATTAATTTACTTTTAACCCTTTACTGCATGGCGTTGCCATATGGAAACTTTTAATTTATCTCCATTTTTTTTGTATAGACAATAATA
>CM074950.1:22609409-22620118 GCA_037577455.1 Pangasius macronema
GAGACAGGAGTCAGAGCTAGAGGTAGCAGAGCTGAAGATGTTGAGGTTCTCTTTGGGAGTGACGAGGTTGGGCAGGAGGCGAAGCGGAAGGCCAAAGAGGAGGTATATGGAGGTAATAAATGAGGATGTGAAGCAAGTGGTGCAAGTGTTGAGGATGCAGAAGATAGGGATAGGTGGAGAGTGATGATTCGCTGTGGTGACCCCTGAAGGGAAANATGATCCACTGCCGTCTAGTCCATTACGAAGAGTCCAAGAGATCAAAACTGGCCATGCTGTCTGGGTGGGAGAGATGGCATACTCTCTCTCCCCTGTCAATCACAGCAACACTAGCTAATTGTGGACTAGCCAATTGTGTGTCTATAAGCTCTTGTATGCAGAAGAGGGCAAATAGTGCTTTCCTCCAAGTGTGTTACACTGCCCTGTGCAGAGGTTAGCTTCACATGGCTTGAAGGAAGCACATTATTGCCCCAGTCTTCCCTTTTGTTAGCGGCTGTGTGATAGGAGAGAGGCAGCTAGTTGGTGGGAACTGGCAAATGACCAAATTGTAGAGAAAATGGGAAAAACTTTCAATAATTCAAAAACAAATTCGATGTAACTACCTAATGAAATTTTAATTTAAAACGTGTTCTGAGAGTGTGAAGTTCAGGACTAAAATGCTTAATGGTTCCAATTAATAGCCAGAATATTATTGTGCACATTTACAATATGAGCCTAATATTTGTCTACTTGGATTAAGCTCATAAAAGAAATCTGTGCTGAGGATCCATGGAATTTATTCTCTTTAACTTTAAATAGTCTGACCGGCTGTACAAGATGTTATATAAAACATATGCGTAATAATTTTATTCTGGGGACATACATATTTTAGATGTAGAAAATTTTAATTTTCATTTACCACTATAAAAAACAAAGAAGAAAAATGGTAGAAAAAAGCCAGTTGCATTTGTTCGCATTGGCTTTTGGGCTGTGATAAAGCACAACAGGTCACCTCTAAATTATTCTCTCCTTTCACCTCAGAAAACACTCGTTCACTCAAGCATAGCAGTCATATTACTACAAGGTGACGAACACAGAAAGCCATACCACTGCACTGAGATGTGTGCTTATTTCAGCCTCTATTAATAATTAAAACCTCTCTCTAAACGGCTGGCACTCCAACTTAGACTAACACTAACGCATCTGAGAAATTTATACCATGAATAATTGGACACAGCAACACATTAGGAAGGAAATAAAATGGACAAATAATATAAAAAGCTTCCAGAAAGCCTGGTTTAAATCATAGGGAAAGTTCAACAGTATATTATAAGCATATTATGATGTATTGCCACAGGGTCAGATGGGTAATGTGTGAGCAGTAGCATCTGTTGGCTTTTTATATTTCTGCTCCATTAACCCCCAAGACCAGCCCTGATTGAACTGTTAAATAAAGCGTGTACCTTTCTTCCTCAGACTTCAGTCGAGAAAGTCTGGGCAAATGACCTTTTCCAGTCCAGTGGCTGGGAACATTGGACTCGTTGCTGGTGCCTCGTCTTCACTGATGCCATATCCTGTTCATCTGAATTTCCTCTCGAAATTCCATGTGACATATGTGGTCATAATAATACTTAATATCTATCAGCAGCTTGACAGTGAAGCCATTAGGGTTCATCAATGCATTATCTCAGGAGGTCTTACCAGTGACATAATAAGAATGATGTGGGCAAACTCTTAAACACACACACTTATAAGCAGAGGGACAACTGTATTCATTATTTCAATTTTTGTTATGTGTTTCAAGTCTGTAATCTGGGCTCCTTTGTGTTTCCTCCAAGTATCGAGTACATGATAAACAAAAAGGTTGTAACTCTTTCTTTCAAATGTACCTTGGATTTTGATTGGACAATGTACGTCTACTTTTAGTTTCACCTCCAGAGGCATTTTGGGGAAGAATCCTTTTCATAATCAACCTTGTTCACATTCATTATACCTGCCACTGTATTTTGATGACACGTCATGAATGTGTCAGTGAAATGGGATGAAAATATCAGCCCAAGTATAGACCAAATCTAGGTGGCATTTCACTCTGTATAATCACCTGACATGACTTTAACTGTATGATTCTGCAGTCCAGGCCAGAAAGAAATCAGCCCCAGCCTCTTCAGATCATTGTGTATATTTTTTCTTACTCCCATTGGTGGTGCTGTTGCACTTTGTTCCAAAAGAAGCCAAAATAATCCTCTTTACAGCAAATAATCTGATGAAATTTTATATTGATCTCTTCTTATCTTTGAAAGACTAAGGGTGTAGCCCAGCTAGCCCACTGATGCCAGCCATCCCAGACTTCTAATATAAATCTGGAAATAAACATGAATAGTATTGTGGCGGTTGTCAAGGCTTTGTCTACTGAACTGAAGGATGTAAGTTCAAATGCCAGCACCACAACATTGTCACTGTTGGATCCTTGAGCAAGCCTCCTAACCCTTAAATGCTCAATTCTCACATTCTCTTTATAATGCTTTATTCATTGTACCCTGATATTAGTATGGCGAGACAATCTTGTCTTCTGCGGTACAGCAGATGTCTGTGGAATTTGAAAGCGAATCTCCTGAGAAGCATATGACTTTGAGATTTAAGATTAAAGGGTAACTGAAGTCAGCTATGGATTAGTCTGTCTATTCAGGTCAATGTTTCAAAAGACTAGACCTATCTAACTGAAACACAAAATCAGAAAAAATACATTAAAACCGCTCCAGAGGTGAAAAGACTACAAAACACATTGGCTTAAGTAAAAATTCTGCTACTGTAGTAATAATTCACTTGAGTAGAAGTAAACGTATTGATCAAGAAAATTACTAAGTATCAAGTAAGATTAAATAAGTTGTCTGACAAAAAATCTACTTGAGTATCTGTTTTACAAATTACTTTTTTATGTCTACTATTGACACAACCAACTGAAAATGCCTTGCTGTTCTGTTTTTATGTAAACCAACCAAGAGAATCATGCTAAAGTGAACACCACCACTATTATCAACAGCATATAAAGAAAGGTAATGCTAGCTGGCTAGCTAACTTAGCCAAATGCTGTTTGTTGTTGTGCCAAATTCCAACTCATTGTCAGAACCTGACTTCCCTTCACATACATGTGGCACTAGCCTGTTCCTAACATTGCATGTTCTCAACATAAACAACACAAATCTCATGTGCATCTGCCTCATTGATTTATCTACTCTGTAACACACATATAAAGACTGGAGACTTAGATCCTACCTGGAAGTCTGAATTTGTCTTCAGCAGCATGCTAGGTTTGTTAGTTAGCCAGCTAGCTTATGTTAATAATTACATGTTTCTAGCTGCACAGTTAGCTTTCTAGCAAAGGCCTTAAATGTTATCCGAAGTATTACCTGTAGGCCAAAGCAGCACTTAAACATATTTAAAACAGAAAATTGCTACTAACCATCAAAGTAACATCTTAAGTTTAATACAGAGCATTCATACTGTGAAACACCAAAAGATCTGGCTAGCTAGTCTAGCTCACTCAGCTAGCTAATGGCTTACCTGTACATGTTTCTGCAGGTTGGAGGTTGAGCTATGAAATGACTCACATAATTTACAGATCATTATCATTTTGTTTCCATTGAAGCATTTACAAAACTGAAATGTAGTAGTACAAAAGTACCCTGATTTAATTATACTCAGAAATATACCGCTATAGTGAATTATGTACTCAAGTACTGTAAGAGTATATGTAGTTTGTTACACCCCTGAATTGCTCTCTTTTTCAAGTGTAATAGTGTAAAACATGACCAAAGTTGTGGTTTCTCCATTTCAATTTTAAACAAAATTACCAATTTTCTATTTAAATTTGAGCAGTTAAGACATTACAGTTTTGCCTGTTCTTTATAATCCTTGCATTTAAGCATTGGTTGCAATTTCCATATCAGAGGAAGCTTCCATAGCTCTTTCACATTCAGCCACATGGAAGATACGGCTTAGATCTTCACTTGTTTCAAATTAACATATTGGTTCCAGTATCTCTTGCCAAGATGGCATCCTTTATTGTTTTCCTTCATGCACTAGGAACTTGTAGGCAGGGAAATGAGCCTGATCCGTGCTTAAATTTTAATCACAATGAGCTGAATGAGCAGTGATGATGCAACCAGAAGCTTCTCCTGATGCAACATTAATCTCTAAACAAAAAAAATAGAAGGATCTGTTTCTGTTTCTCTGAGACATTATATATTTTTTTTTTAAATTCTAAGTACTTTATAGTATCTGTTATTATATGCACTTAGAGATGCTGGTAACTTAAGTCCAAAAATTATCCTTTCACATAGTGTCTAATGAGGCATGTTTTTTAATGTCTGGGCTTTGAAAGAAAAGTGTTATATTGCTTTTAGTCATTGCCTTGCAGTCTTCAGTGGTAGCTAACTCTAGCTTGCTAGCATCTTGGGTCATCTTGACAGAATTTCTGAGCCCTAGGAAAAAAAAACTGCATACCATTACAGTTTATGTACAGAAAAAAATCAATAGAATATCTCATCATTTTATCAATTTTAAACCAACACAAATGATTCTGATGTGATCCAGCAATCCATGGTTTTCAGACAGCAGTGTGCTTAGTCACGATTGTAATTTGGTGGCCTGTAACGTTACTCTGTTGTAGATGGTTCCAGAAATAGTTTATGGCCAAGTTTCTATTGAATATTGCAGATTTGTACCTGAGAACTGCTGCTGCGATCATAAAGACTGTCCTGTACTCCATTTCTGCTCTACAAATACAAATTTATTTTAATTTTATTATTTTTTAATAAAATCTAGCCAAAGAGTCTCCTTGCCTAAATCTAAATAATTAACATGCACTTATTTCAGAAATGGGAGGTGAGATTAACAAATTAAACTCTACCAGTAAACATTGCCTTAAAGAAGGCCAAAAAGTATATAACAAAGTTGCCTTGGGAAATCTTTTAATATGCAGTGTTATAAAAATTAAACTTATAAACAGTGGCGAAAAAAGTTCAATAAAAGTACTAATGAGTAAAAATATAATCATGTGTTCAATAAACTACCGGAAAACATTAGGGGAAGGATGGAATATCAAATTCAGACAATTTCGACAACGCATAGACTCGTTTCTCTCATAATATATTTTCTTATATTCTTCAGGGAGGGTGTGGTGTACAACCCGAATGATTTTATGAGACCAGGTTGATAGATTACAAGAAAACACATTCCCTTTTAATTAGGATTTGATTTCGTTCATGACATACATTTAGTGCTCATTACAGTGCATTTGAATGCTCTTCCTTGTCAATCAAAACACATTACTTGTCTCAAAGTGCATGCCAAATGTCAAACCTTTCTGCCATGAAAGAGAGAGAGAGATAGAGAGAGAAAGAGAGAGAGAGAGAGAGAGCATAAATGATAGCAGAACCTTCTGTCAGCATTCTCGTGGATGCTTTTAAAGCTAAGATGTTCATCATGGTTACATAAGCCACTTTTCCATTTCCTTAATTTGCTACAATAGTGATAATGGTAATAGAAAACTTTTTTTTTCAACCTACTGCAACTGACAGTTTGATGCGCTGCATCCATTTGCATGGAAGAGGTGGTTTTAGTCACCTTTAGTCTAACTAATGGAAAACTGTATCCAGCAAATGTAAGCAAAACAGGGTTCATCAACTGGCGCACTACTGTCCAGAGATTCCGAAGTATTTCACTAGACTGTATACTGTAGCAGACCCAATTAATGCAGCCTATGAAAAAATAGACACACAGTAGACACACACATGTGCATTTATTTCCCCCTGTTCAAGTAGATGTGTCTCAGGGAAAAAACCATCAGCACAAAAAGTCACTGGAGTGAATGGTTTTTATTTTAAATGAAGTGATCACATATAAAAGCTATGTTTATTAACATGGGAATGTGGTTGTTTGCGTGGCTCTGTGTAATACATTGACCTCAATGATTTATTCATCTTCAGTAACTGCTTTATCTTAGCTGAGTCACGGTGGTTTAAGCAACACATTTGTTTCCTATTTTTAAAAAATAAACCGTTGGAGTGTGTGAGATTGGTCAAACTTTCTTTCTTTTGGACTTCTCAGTTGCACAACAGGAAAGTGTTCACCCTTTCATCCAGCGATCACGAGCTTGAATCCTGACAATGCCACAAACATCCAAGTCCAAGAGAGCAAAATCTCTGTCACAACAGAGACTCAGCTTGGCTAGTTAGCAATCCACACGATAGCACATGGTGGTGTTGACTGCTGTATTAGCGTGAAAGTTGGAGCTTTGGAAGCTGTTTGAGCAGAGTGTACATGAGGACAAACTGGAGAACTAAACGCTGCTGCATTGCTCTCTTTAGGTAAAGATGAAGCAAGAGCTAAATCCCACTGCTGCTGCTATCAGCAGGTAGTCAAGTAGGATTGTGGGTCCTACACAGGGTCATGGAGATCCTGGAGCCTATCCTAGAACAATTGGGGCACAAGGTGGGGGACATCCTGGATGGGGTGCCAAGGGGGAGGAGACTGGAGTACCTGGAGGAAACCCCCAAAGCACGGGGAGAAAATGCAAACTCCACACACAAGACGATGGAGGCGGGAATCAAACCTCCAACCATGGAAATGTGAGGCAAACGTTCTAAATGTATTCAGAGTGGGTTTATTCTTTAAGGTTAAGGTAATGGAATGCATTTTCATACAACATAATTTACACCGTCTCCAATTCTTTTACTCACTCATTACAATTTCTACAAATTATACATGAGCTCAGGTTGATTTTGCGCTTCTCTAGGGCAGAGGAGGGATTTTAATTCCTTGTACTCTTCAACTGCACATTGCTTTATAACATTAAAACTGTAACAATATACAATCTTCACCTACAGGGGTGTGCATTTTTCATAATGCATGAGATTAAATCAAAAAGGTTAAGTGCTCTGATTCTACCTAGGGAAAAATGAAAAATAAACAAGCCCCTCCTCTAGAGACCTTCTGCCTTCTGTGTGTGTGTGTGTGTGTGTGTGTGTGTGTGTGTGTGTGTGTGCGTGTGCCATTTTGTTCACCGAGCATTATGTTCTTGAGTCATCTCATTACTTGCTTCATTACACAGCAAGGTTTACCCACAGCAGGTTTATTCAAGAGCAGTTAGCAAATGGGAAATCGAGTACGTTTATTGTTATTTAGTAAGCAGGAAATGATTCTCAGCTAATTTGACTGCAAACCTGCAAGGAAAAATGGCAAATAGTAATTTTAACAATTTATTATTATCATAGTTTTCCTTTTTTTGCCTCAGTATGAAAAGTGTATTTGTCAAAATGTGTCAAAAATTTGAATTATTAGGTCTCTAATATGATATAAATTAAATATGTAGAGTTGAATGACATACACAAAGCTCCACCCCCAGAACCTACAGTGGTTCAACTGGAGTTAGCACGCTAATTGGAACTAGCATTAACAAGAATCACTTTCAAGAGAGCTCAGACATTATACTGCTTCAAAGCCAAGTTATAATAGATTAAGCATGAAAAATTATGCTCATATGCTCATCACTGTCCTCGTTTCCTTTGGAAACAAAGCTCTTATGAACTCTATGTTCTGGTATTAGCATGTTAGCATCATTAGTGTCCAATTTGCTTCTTACAAGCCAAGTTATAAAAATGAGATATTTGGCTTATAATAGCTTAGGGGTTGAGTCATTTTGTTTTTCTCAGTAATGAAAAATAAAACATCTATGCA
Source organism: Pangasius macronema (assembly GCA_037577455.1). Classification (NCBI taxonomy): domain Eukaryota; kingdom Metazoa; phylum Chordata; class Actinopteri; order Siluriformes; family Pangasiidae; genus Pangasius; species Pangasius macronema. Next base: position 22,617,123 of record CM074950.1, read on the forward strand.
CAAAGTAAACACAGTTTATATATGTAAATATATATAAATATTATCTTACCTTTAATTTGGACTAATAAAGTAAAACTAAAACATTAGATCTTATTGGATAGGAACAGGACGTCTTGAGAGAGCTTCAATGCTACAGATTCATATCATTTTAATGTATGAAAGCGCGATAAATTTAGTATTTAATATGGGTTTGGGGTGGATGTTATTTTATTAGCAAGTTAGCTAATAGCTAATAATTTCGCTTGCCATGTAACTTTACTCATATTTGCAAGTCAGATTTGAATATGTATTTGATTCAGGGTTGTTATTTTAACTTAATTTTGACTTACTCAATTTTGAGTTATATTAAGAGCAAATTCTATTTTCCTTATTTTTTTGAGTGTATTCCGAAAATTATCATTTTAATATTTTCTGTAGCAAGGTCCATTGGTGTTATCTGCACTGTTGAAGCTAGGTATGAAAAATGAGTCACTGAACAGCCAGCTTAGCAGTACGTTCATATAATCTTCAGAGTTCTCACACAATAGCCATTTATTTCTGTTTAGAGATGGCTGTTCATTATATAAATAAGTTTTATTGAACGAATAAACTTAGTACCATCTGTGTAATATTTTAACTTTTTGAACTATTTTAGTGTATGGCACTTACCTGACATTTACTTGTTTAGATTAATTAATGTGAATTTTAAATATCGTTTGGGATTGATTGATTGATTGATTGATTGATTGATTGATTGATTGATTGATTATCTGGAATGGTCTACACCCAAGTTTCCAGAATGTCAACGATGTTCATCATATATACTCCTGAACAAAATCTTAAGACTGGGGGAAACATTCCAAGTATTCGCATTTCACTCTGGTGGATCATAACCAGGTTGTAAGAACTGCTTCAAAATGTCAAAAGAAGAAAAAAGAGCAAGAGACAAAAAAACACAGATTGGCAATTTATTGAAAACTGCATTTAAACTCAAACAGGCTGGTCATCAGCTGATCAAAAGTTTAAGATCATAGCCCAAAAATACCCACAACAGAACTACTCTCTATTCTTTGTCTCTTGCTGTTGTTTCTTCTTTTGGCATTTTGAAGAAGTTCTTACAACCTGGTCACAATCCACCAGTGCGAAGTGTGAATACTTGTAATATTTTCCCTGGTCTTAAGATCTTGTTCAGGAGTGTATGTATGAACACTTGTAAATCTCCTTATACTAAGCTGGAGAAAGGCGTCAGACTGTATGCTTCATCCTACTTTGAAGGTAAGAAAACACCTATTAATAGAAACAAACATCTAAGCTAATGCTAGCCCAACGCTATGACTTTATTGTAAGACTGAACAAAAAAAATGTACTGCTGAATGTAAACAATGCAACCAAAGCCATGAGATTTGCATTATTTGCATTAAGTAGCCCATTTCAGTAGTCAACCTCATGATTTTGAGGTAATACTGAAGTTCTATCAGACTAATAAGAATATTCTGAGAAGAATTTAAAAAAATCCCTGCAAATTGCATTCATTAATTCTAAGAGTTAAGGGTTCTAAGGGTTTAACCTCTAATATGCTTCCACACCGCTAATTTCTGTCTCTGAATATTTAATAAACCTGAATTTGAGCTGAGCAAAAAAATCTAAAGCGCTGACGGTTCTGGGTCTTTGGAATGTCTCTATACATAATAAACCCTCCTGATCTTCACAGATCAAGTGCAGTCGTCTTCCTGCAGTATCCTCCGTGCCAAGCTGCTTACTGCTCATTAATAATTCTTCACACACGCTATTTGAGTGAATGAAGTGTGTGGCAGATGTCTGACGACAAAATGTATTTATGGCCTCACATCAGGAATGTGCTGTGGGCTCTGATTTGGAGCAACAAGTGATGGGATAATCCAGCTTGATGCCAAGTACACACATGAACACACACTTTAAAACAGCTGGGCAGGAATTGATAAGCATTCATCTACAAAATCAGGCCCGGCAATAAAGCAGATGGCCATCAGGACTAAAACCCGCCGCATGTAGGGTCGAATAAAGCTAGCGCCACACGCCCTGATTGTTCAGGCAGAGCTGATATAATGAGATCCCTGCTGGAGAAATAACACACAAATCAATACCGAATTTCCAGAGGTGTCGTTAATAAAGAGCAGTAGATCCAACGTAGATATAACTTGCTGGACCAGCTAATGGATTTGAGTACACAGGCATAATGGGCACTGAAGTTGCAGGTGGTTTTGGACCAACTATTGGCTTCAGTATTCTTCTGATTCCTGTGCTATAAAAACATGGCCCCTTTTGCTCTGGCACTTTTCCACTGGTTTGACTCTGGACAGCATTTAGAGCAAAGGGGCATAGGACCTTTAATGCATTTATAACATTATAACATGATTAATTTTCCATAACAACAGCATGGAGAGTATTTCAGATACAATATCATTATATTAATGCTATTGTTCTAATACGTTCTCATTTCTATAGCAGCAGCGTACACTGGGCCTTGTATGGTTGACAAGCCACATGAACAGATTTTGAAAAGATGTGTGTAGAGGAATTTATGTCGCATATTTGGAAGGAGTCTCCAGTGTCAGTGCTTTTTAACAGTCAGAGGTACAGCTGAGTTTTCTGACAAGTCTTCAGGTCAAAGGACGGTTTTGGTAACATGACAAGCTGCATTTTTATTATTAACTTCAAGAAAGAGAGAAAAGAGACGGCTGAGAGAACAACTGGTTAAAGCTAGACATGGTACCAATCTGATACCCAGTATGGGTATCAGGCTGAAAAAGTAGTGGATTGTTATTGGATAATACATATCAGATATGAGATCCTGTAACAAATGGCAAAGATTGGAGGTGGATTTGGAAAAGAAATGTATTTTTGAATCTGGAAATGTTTAAGTATAAAGACACTTATACACTTATTGGGGGCAGTTGTGGCCTAATGCTCTGAGAGTCGGACTTGTAACCCGAAGGTGAACCTGAAGGTCGTGGGTTCGAGTCTCGGGTCCGGCAGGG
>CM074950.1:22643193-22658921 GCA_037577455.1 Pangasius macronema
AGTCCACATAGGGTTGGCAGCATTGCTTTGAATACCCAAATCCTCACAAGGCAGAAACCAGCTGGAACTGGTCCATCGCTGGATGCCTCAGGATCCTCATAGGGTTGGACTCTGTCTACTGGAAGATGAAGAAGAAGGGAAACAAGTAGAAAGGAATTAGCATAGCTGCTGTTCATAATATTATAATGTATGTATTAAGTGTATGCCTGGCTAAAGATATATGTCTTTAATCTATGCTTGAAGAAATTCATAAAGTCCTCACTACTAAACAGTAATGGATTACTCTCTTCAGATATCTGATGTTTTGTTAGTCTAGCCACTGTACTAAATAAGAATCTGGGATTGTTTTGGTTTATTGCTATCAGTTTGCTCAGATGCTCGGTCCTAGCAGCTTTTAGAGCCAGTCTATAGCTAGACATACTGTCTTTATATGCAATTCTAAAAACTTCTAATTTAGTTTTTCTCCACTTTCTCCACTTCAGGTTGCTCTCTTGAGGGCGTGAGTATGACTATCGTACCATGGAGCAGGTGTTTTATCTCTGACCTTTTTTTTACTGATGTAGTTTTGTCTAAATTGTTCCTGTCTGCAGATCACCATTACAACCATTTATCTGCCTCACAGTCTGCTACATTGCTTTAAATAAAACCACAAATCCACTTGCGTCTGTCTATCTGCTTCATGACATGTACTTTAGTCTGCATTTTCTATTCACTGTTCACCTTTTTCCCAATGCTTAAAGGCAAGTGTTTGGTTTAAGGGGGTATTCCAGACACTATTGAAAAACTCCTGCTTCCACACCATTAAACAAGAAAAATCTGGCAATTATTGACGTATCTTTCGAATGCCGACTCTGAATATGGCATTTTGCCATTGATCTGAACGTATTAGCCCTGCACTTGTGCTAAACTTAGCTCTAGACTTTAAGATATCAAAACACTCTAAAAGTCCACAAAAAAGCAATATAAGATTATGCTTTAATTCTTTGCATCATGCATTTTTAACCATAAATGGCTAGTGTACAGCCGGATCAAGAAACCATAGACTTATAGCACATGCCTGTAAAACAGGTCCATGGAAGCCTCAAATTTTACCTGATTAATTGGATTGAACATTGGAACAAACATTCACAATTAATCACATTTCCCTTCCTTCAAGCAGTACATGCAATTAAAGTACCATATGCAAATAAAGAGGATTTTCTATGACATGTTTTTAAATGAAAATAGTACGAAACATTTCTTACATTGTGGTAATGTGTCAACAATATCGACAGTCCAAAGACAAATAAGAATCCAGGGCTCAATGTCCTGAAAAACTAAGAGCCGAGTGAAGCAGAAACACGGGCTTATTTTGTTTATACCACAACACTGAGAAATTCTTAATTCTGATTGAGCAAATTTCTTTCTATAACACGGAGCACATAATCCTATAGCGACAACTTACACATAGACTTGTGCTACGGAGTCTCCAAATGAGTATAACCATTAATATGGTGAAGTTTTCTGTGAGGAGATGTTTATTATGCAGATTTGGAAGGAGTCTGCAGTGTCAGTGCTTTCAGTGTCAGTGCTTTCTAACAATCTGAGATAAAGATGTAGCTTTACGTTTTCTGACATCTTCAGGACTTTTCAGTAACATGACATGCTGCATTTTTTATATTATTCATTTCAAATGAGAAAAAAAAGTGAGGCCAGTGAGGGAACGGCTGTTTATAGCTGCTATAACATAAGCGATAACAGGAACTAACTTTGTTTTGCAGACATTACACAACATTAATGTAACTAGAAATGGATAAAATGGATGACTTGTCATTCTTTAATAAATAAAAAATTGGAATCATTGCCAAAATGTGGTTTAAGAGAACTAAAACACTTCAGGATTGATTGATTGATTGATTGATTGATAGTGAGACACTAGAAAACTTAAATAGTGGTTCTAACAAGGTATGACAAGACACAGGTGTGAGTGATTAGTGAGCCATGTGACTTAGTCATGTGATCTGCTGGGGCTGATGGGCAGTGTAAGATAAGATAAGATAAGATAAGATAAGATAAGATAAGATAAGATAAACTTTATTGATCCCACAGTGGGGAAGTTCACTTATCACAGCAGCTCGCAGGCAGTTAAAGTGCAGGAAGAAAGAAAAGTTAAAACTATAACTATATATGCATCTTAGGAATAATAAAAGAAATCAAATTATAGAAAATGTACAAAATATTGCACATTAGAAGATCACAGTAATGTGGTGTTGTTAGAAATAAAATTAGATAAAATTATATGCTTCTGCACCCTTTTGCACTACCATGTCAGAAAGATATAAACACAGTAGGGATTTGCATATATTGCTGACAGTTTAGCCCTGTATCATAATGTGATAACTTAATATTAATTTTAATATATATATACATTTATTGCTCACACTTAACAGGAAGCAAAGGTATTTTTGGTGTCCATTAACATGCCAGTACACATTCATTCATCTTACTTTTTGTAATGATGTTTTAATAATAAAAAGTATGAGTATTTGATATTTGATATATATAAATGTGTGTGTGTGTGTGTGTGTGTGTGTGTGTGTGTGTGTGTGTGTGTGTGTGTGTGTGTGTACTCACTCTCTCTATATCAAATGACTTGTTAAACCCTAAGATTAACTGCTATTGAGATCCCAAGCCCGAGTTAATAAGCAGAAAAGCAATAACATTATTAGACTGCAATGTTGTTAATTGATCCTTTGCTATTGATTTCATTAAGAACACTGTGTGCAAAATGAATTCCATATAATCAATAGCTCTATTCACTGTTTGTTTAAGGTCATCTGCCTGCTCATTGACTTACCAATAAATTTGGTCTCCTTGCTGTTTCTTTGTGATAAACTACAGAACATTAGTGCACATAGTTATTCTATACTCACAGCATGCCATGTATATATTCCTCTGAAGACTCATATTAGAAACAACTGTTTGTTTATAACCATTTAGAAAGCAATACGTATTTATTCTGATGAGAAAAAAGTCTTATTGAGCAGTTGTACTATAATAAAAAAAAAATACTCCAGACTGCTCAATTATACAAATATGAGTCCAGAATAAAGGTCAGGATTCATGTAATTCATGTGTTCTCGAAGTGCGTTAACTGAAGTCAACAGCAAAGTCAACTCAGGATTAATTTCTGTTTGAGGAAATAAATGAACAGCATTTGCCCTGTGTCCTCGAGCTCTGCACATTCTCAGTACAAGCCAAACTCGACTACGGAGACATCTTTAGGCTCCTTTCCAAATTCCTCAGAAGCAAATGAGCGATAATCCATTTTTTTTTCCAAATGATGAAATGACTATCACCCTCACTTCTTACCTCTCAGCAGGATCCTGGCTCTCGAAGCCAGATTGGAACCAGAGGCATTTAAATTTAATCCGTCATTAATATTATTCGACACTGAAACAAGAAAGGTTTAAAACGCTCTACAGATTCCTCCTTGTAATTCTAACCAGAGATATATATTTTAATTTATACATAGTACCTGGATTATAGCAATGTTGGTTTATGTTCTGTATTTCTATCATTATAATTTTATAATTTATAATGCAAAGTCATGTACACTGTAAATGTCATAATATTATTTAAATGCTGGAGTATGAAGTATGGTGGTGGTAGCATCATGTGCTTCTTCATGGTTGCTTCACTAACTAATGCTTTCCAAAGTTTGTATTATATTTTTTTTCATACCCCAACCCTGATTGATTGATTGAACTACTCGATCCCTGATTACCTGATCGATCACCTCGCCCAAACATCCAATCACACACATCTGTTCATGATCACTGGCTCACCACATATACACAGCATACACACCATAAAGCTGTGTTCATTGCGAAGTATCACTCCTAGCACATCGCTAATGACATTACCAAGCCTTTACTACTGAGGGCAATGTATTCTGGTTTTGACCCTGCTGGCTTAATGACTTTAACTCTTTGACTCTTTGCCCTTTGGGTTTGTCTGCTTTTCTATTTTTATCAATAAACTTGCATTTGCATCCAATCTCCTGTCCATCTGGCAGAAAGCGAGTAGTTGTACTTCCTTGAAGCTTTGCAGTGGCACCAGAGATTCTTCTTTGCTAATATTTAGTCAATAAATGGTTACCCATGGTGTATTCTTGCAGTGCTTTCATGACAACTCACAGGACACCCACTGCAAATATAGCTCGTCTTATTTCTGAGTATTAACCCAATTAAATATTAGTGTCAACACTCCACACTTTATGAAAAGTGGTTTTCTGTACTCACCAATGTTTCTTTGCTGCAGATCACACTGTTTGGCATTTTTTTATTTATTTTTTCGTCCTTGTATTGCCTCTCGAGGAAGCAGAAGACTTCTGTGTTTTACTTTGCCGATGGCAAGTCGCAACCCAACAAATCGATTCAGCACTGACTGGAGACAGGTGTCATGACACATATGCCCAAGCAGAATTTGAGTCCTCTATGTTTAGAAATTTAGCCCAGGGAGAATTCAAATCTTTTCACGTTGCTGGGTTGGATAGCATTTTTGGAAGCCTGCTTATATGATTTGGGATAAAATTAATGGAAGCCTATTACAATGAAAGGCTCATTAGGGTGAAAGCAAAAGTTTGTTATGTACACCTTTCCAATCTAATAATGCCAATGTTTCTGAGCATTGGATTCCGCTGTGACATTCTGCATCTTAATGCCGGCTTGTTTGTCTACGAGGACAAATAAAATGGCTTCACCTGTTCATCTCACCATCTGCTAAAGAGTTCTTTTATGCTCACTGTTGGATTACGTAAGAGCCACAAAATAATGTTTAATATTTATCATAAGGAACTTTATGGGAAGCTGAGAATGAAATGTTTGTGAGCTTGGAATAGTCTCCCTAGACTAAACAACACATTAGATGCTTTTTTGCCAGATGTGGATAACCCAATATTCCAGATGCCATTCACGAATTTGATATGTTCATTCTATTAACTGTTATATAATGATAGCCCTATCTAGTTCTCTCAGTGGGAAAATAGCCACACTGCATTTTTTGTCAGAAGAACAGCATCCTAAAATAGGAGCTAAGACTTTCGGCCTCATTTCATTCCTGTAAAGAAACCACTTTACTTGGCTGGCAGGATTTGTATTGTCCTTAGAACACAGCCCTTCAGCTCTGACCTTGACGGCAAATTTGCATGTTGCGCTTGCTTTGCCGTGCCTTGTTGGTCTGATTTGCTTCTACCTCTCTGGAATTCTCAAAGGTATTGCAAAATAAGTAGGCACCCATGTTAGTAACTAGCATAAAGAAAAGGAACGATTTATCTTCCCAGGTCTGAGCCAGTGTTGGAATATTGGCGACTTCTGTTAAGTTCGAGCCAACTGAATAAATAATAGGATCATATTTGCCACCAGGGTAATATCATATTCACCAGTAGTTTAAATGTGAACCCTCTGTGATCACAAACAGGCAAGTCATGAGTGCAGGTCTTCCCTAGCCAATACTTCCATCATTAATCTGCGTACCTTTCCACCCTCTGCATAGCCTTTCTGCATGTTTGTTACTCCACTGATTCTGATTCAATGCGTACACAGGCATTTCATTAATATTGAAGATATGGAATTGAATTTTAACAAACTTTTGCTACGTTTTGTTTATGCCCTGGAATACTGGTGCCCACATACCCACATGCAGAGAAATAAAACATGTCTTCATGGCATGAGTAATGGAACATTAAAGGAGAAAAAAGAATGCATAAGTAGTAGGAAACGCATTAATAGCAGCGTAACATCGCTATTTAACTGGGTAAAGGCAGTTTAAATAATTGAGATGTTCCTTCATGGATGAATGAGCACCACAGTGATGAGATAAAACCCAAAATGTTGAATGAGGCAGGTAGATTTGATTTGATTTAAGGAGTCATGGCAGAGACCCTGCTTTTCAGACTGCAGTATTACATTCCTTAAGGGTGTGAAACTAATGGTCCGTTTTGTTGAAACCCAAATTTATAGCAACAATATATATTTGATGATATCAGTTTCTTTAGGTCTTTAAGATCTTCTTTGCTAATCCATTCTGAAATATTGTCAGAATATTGGCATGTCAAAACATATTGTGGAGACTTTTATCTTGTGTTGTCTGTAAGCCATCATTCAATATCAACGATTAGGAGGATTCCTCAGAACAGCTTCATCAGTTGAAATGAGCGCTAAACAGATTTACTGATGGCAATCGCTCTCAGTACATGTGCGGCAGCCTGTAAAATCCCATCACAATGTTGAATTTTCTATATATAAAGGCATGAACTAGAGGTTTTCATGAACTCAAACATGTTGGTTTTAAAACCTGTATATACTGTATATAAGCATATATTGAATTTACATTGAATTTAACACATAATTTAAAATAATAAGAATAATAAACATGACCATCACTTTACACCACTAAGTTTACGATGGAAACTCTAGTCTCAGTCCCTGAGGTAAATTTCTGCCATGCTTTTGATGAACAGGATTCTTTTCATCAATCACAGGCTGCTATTACATCAGTGCTGAGATGCCAGTGATTAATTCAGAGTTTTGCTCTGTTAGCTACATTTCCAAATTGTACTACATTTTTGTAATAAATCGGAATTCGAACATTATAACTTTGTACTCTGACATCTCTACTATGTCAGCAACAGAGCATGTGCATCATGGGTAATTCAGCAGCTGGTATTTAGATCACAGTGTCACGTTCACTACATTAGAAAAGCTTACTTTGTTAGCATGCTAGCAATTAAAACATCATATTTACCTAAAGTGATATTTGCAAACATAATATTCTTTCTTAAGATAGAGATGAAGTATGTTATAGTCAGAAAACCTGATTTTGGGCAAATTTTTGCTAGAGTGTTCACCCTTGGCGCAAAGCACGGCTCATCTCCACAGTGAAGCATGGTGCTGGGAGCATCATATCGAGAGTTACCCATTGCTTCTTGAGACCATGAATAAGAAGTATAAGAGCACACAATTTAACAAAGGGGTTCTGTTGTAGCCTATATGATGAAATTATGGTTTTATCTGGGATATATTGGGATGTTTGATCTAGCATTACATCTAGCATGCAGAATATAACGCTAACACTTTCAGAGAGGTGTCAGTGCATTGAGGATTTTGTTGACTTTTGATTATTTATGAAGGCATCTGGGTAACATAATGGCAATCCAACTCATACAGTTAATTTAGGTGCTTCTGTATTATGAAATCTTAATACTAACAGCCTAATTGTGATGAAATGTTTCTTAGGCATGCTGTAAATGCATCGTACAGAGCCACACTATGTTAATGAACATGGTCTTGCATTGTTCCGTGAGATTTATATCTGATTGACACATCACGTATATTATATATTATTATAGTAAAAACCTCCCGCTCATATGATTTTTTTTTGTTGTTGCATCCTGTGTAATCCCAATCCTCCTAGTCTCAACCAAGCTTTCTAGAAACATTACATATACATATATGTACATATACATATGTACAGTATATATAGTGCAGTTTATTTTTAGATTTGTATGTGTTTCCAACACATTGTCTCTTCATTTAGAATAACATGCATATTTGGCTTCATCTGTAATGTGCATATATTATACATGTATAGAGATCCAGAGTGTATGAGAGTAGCTGAAGATCTTTTGCATCATCTGTGGCGGAAAGAAAGCCTGGTGATGTTGGCAGAAATCTAACGGTGTCGACTGCCTTCGAGATTCAGATTCATTAACACACTTAAATTTAGACCTGAAGTGATCTGAGGGGAAACTCATTTGTATAGCACACTTCCTCCGGGTTGCATTTTCACAAAACACCAGCAGCACCGGGGGGAAAGGGAAGTGTTTCGAACTGCTCACTGAGCAATTCCTGTCCACGGCTTTTTGTCAAACATATAAAGAGAATGTGATTTAAGGGCGCATTATGTAGGTTGCTGTCAAAGGAGACAAAAGCGTAGGCGAACTGACACTCTTATCCTTCAGTCTCAGATGGCGTAATCATATTATTGCTAGCTTCTGTCTGTAATGGTGGATGTTTTTTTTTTTTGTCTTAGGCATTCTTGAAGAAGGCTGGCAGTCTTTATTGTAACAGCTGTAAGAGTGGGGTGTGTGTGTGTGTGTGTGTGTGTGTGTGTGTGTGTGTGTGTGTGTGTGTGTGTGTGTGTGTTGTTGGGGTGGGGGATAAATGGCATTTATTCTTTCCTTCTGGGTCTGTGACAATGTTTGTGATCCAGAATATCCAGCAGTTTCATGTCTTCCAAATGGCTAATGGACATTCCGTCAGTGAAGACATCAATAACACGTTATGAAATGCACAACTGATGCCAGTTTGAATCAGACATGATTCATGCTTTAGGCCATGGTAGCAGATTTCCATTCATGCCATCAAATGAGAGCTTTTTTTGACCAACATCACAACAGATTAAGAGTTTAAACTGTCAATTCGAAAATGCTAACATTCCTAAAAAAAAAAACTTTATCAAGGTTTTAGACATCAAAACTTTTTAGCAGTAATTGGATCTGCATTCCGAGTACAAACATTCAAACTCGATGACTCTAAATTAGTGGATGTGCTACTCCAGAGAAGACTAAGAATGATGGTGTTTCTCTTCATTCGCTCTGAGGCAGGCTTCAGAGATTTGAAGGACGAATTAAAGTGGAATTCCACTGATTCTACAAATATTCTGCATAATTCTCTCAATAAGAAGTAAACAAAGTGCTTGAGAATGGTTGTGCTGAAAAATACACCTTTCTAGAGAAAATGACAGAGTCGCAAGTGTTCATGACAGAAATGATAGAAATCAGCAGTGAAACCTGGAGTATTTAAACTCTCTAAACGCTACCTCAGAGTGAGTTATTACATAAAGTGTATACAAATGTGGTGTGTGATGTCTGTATTTTGTTCTCACTGTATTCCAGGCACATTGCACAGAAGCTTGAATCATAAAACATGCCAGTCTTTTGTGTTGTTACAATACACTTAAAAAAAAAGAGTTCTTCACAAGGTTTTTGGATGGATAATGGTTCTACTTGGAATGTTTTCTCAAAAGAAAGCACTCTGATGTACGGTTATGTAAGGGTGGTGTATTGGCATGGTGTATTGAACACTTCTTACAGCTTAGGTTTATTTAGTTTTAGCCTACTAAATGTGAAAATTGATATGATGCCATTGAGGAGGCCAGTTGTTTCCAAGGCAAGACATTTGGGTAAAAATATAAAAACAAGAACACAGCGTTCTTTGAGGATTTGTTGGACGTTCTTTAGCATTTTTTGAAGGAGTCTCCAGTGTCATTGCTTTACAACTGTCAGAGGGAAAGCTGTAATTTAAAATTTCCAACACAGGAAAGTCTTCAGCATGGACTATTGTTTATAGCTGCAACAGTGTAAGTGACAACAGGAACTTGTTTCACTGAGGTTTCATTAAAACATTAAATGTAATCACAAATGGAGAAAATGTATAGCATATAAGTATAAGAAAAAAATAATAAGGAGTATAAGATGAATAAAACACTTCAGACTACGCTGTTATTTGGAAAATAATCATCTTCAGGCTTTGCATTGGGCAGCATCACACCACCCCACCATTACTTACTTTCCTATAACAGCACCTCCACATCATGTTTTATTCCTTACATAATATATAGGTGGTTGAGGCATGTCATGTGTTACAAATAGCCATAAGCAGTGATTATGGGGCCAAACATTTTCTGGCTACAACAATACCAACAGAGGACCAAAAAGCATTGGGACCATCAGAGCTTCAGAATGGCTGGCCTAGCTGAAGTCACTGGCTATTTCCAAAATATCCCAGAGCAATAACTGTTTGCACTGGAATATACAGATGAAGAATTGCAGACGATTGATGAAGAGAGAGCCAGAAGGCTTAGAAAAAGACTGAACCAGCCAGTGTAGTAGCAGAACATCCAAGGGCGGAGAGAAATTGCTGGGGTTGGGGCAGCAAATGTCATCCATTGCCAACTAAAATTTAATGTCTGTGTAGCCATGACTGGCAATTCACAATATGACTTATCCAAGGACTCGGTGTGTCTAGACATGAGACAGTTACTCTGGCACACATCAGCAGTATTGAGGCGGCTGATGACGAATTGCAGCAGGTCTACTTTATAAGGTTTTATAAGGTTTTATATGGTAAGTAAGTCAAATCTAAAGTAACTGCTACCAGGAGCAAATGTGATTGAATTTGTAGGACTTTTTGTATCAAAATGTTTTGGATACTTACGATACCTATTTTGACATCCACAATCAAGGAGTATACTACAGCTAAAAGGACTTATTGATTCTCACTATGGTTTTACTAGTATATGGCAATGGGTGAGATGGAAAATATCAAAAAAAAAATATTAAAATGACTATATCAAACATGTTTATTTAAAAGAAAATTGCCAAAAAATGCCAAATGAGCCAAAAGAGTCTTTTCTTCTTTAATAATAAAAATGGCAGATGAGACAATTGACATTTGCTCAGGTGTTTTGGACTCTCTGATGTGAACTGACCATTTCTGGAAGCTCCGCCCCCTAACCATTTCACAGTAGTAAAGTTTTGATGTGTTTACATGGCACCCTTGCTTTCTGTATCAGCAAATGAAGAATGTTTTGAGTGCAATAATATGAAATAAAATCTATCAGTGTATGCCTGACTTAGCTTTAATATTAGACAAGTATATATAATTAACATCAGTTAGCTGTATTTATTAGGGAGGCTACCCAATTTTCTTTTCAAAAAGTGTTACTTTTTCAGTAACTATTTCAGTCTGTAGAGAAATAAAGCCGTACATTTTCACAGAAATATATAGGTTGATAAATAGGCCCTCTCATGTGAGCACAGGTAATGGTACGGAACTACACTACCCATCAGCCCCAGCACATCACATGACCTGATCACATACATACCTCACTGATCACTCACACCTGTTTCACTTAATTAGTATCACTATTTAAATTTCTGTGTGTCTTTGTCAAGCTTTTGTTGTGTGTAACCTATCATCTCCTGTCATGTTTTTGCATATTTCATGACATGTTCTCCTAGCTATTGCTCAAGATTCTCGCTTTGATTTTGTTTGTGTTTTCTTTAATAATAACCTGCACTTGCATCTGCTTCTAGTATCTGAGGCTCACACATGTTTTTGCTCTATCATCTGTAAATCACGAATCCCAAGGATGCAACATCCATCCATGGTTGGGAGCCAAGGGAGTAAAATTAGCTCTGCATTCTGGGTGGGAGGATGACGTATTTTCTCACCTGTCAATCAGAGTGGGTATCTATGAGGTCATGTATGCTGAAGAGGGCAGATGGTGCTTTCTTTTGAGTGTGTTAGGCTGCAATGTCACGAAGCATGATCAGCAGTTTGAAATGATTCAGTTGGCTGCCTTCACCTGTCTCAGAGGAAGCATGTGTTAGCCTTCAATCTCCCCAGTTGGTATTTGTGATATGGGTGGGAATTGGGAGGTGAGCAAATTAGTGCTAAGAGTTTCTAAGAGTCTATATAATAACTAAAATGCATACTTTATTGGACTAAAAGAAAATGTTTCCACTTGCACATTTTTTCTTTAGAATATTTAACATGATATTTGCAATGTCTCAACAAATTCCTTATGTTGAAACTTTTAAGAAATCAGTGGTTTTGCACTCTAAAATCAGGTTAAGAAGTAGTTAAGGACAGGCGGTATTTCAGGTGCTCTGCAGTCTTTTGCAGCGCACAAGACCAAACAAGAGAAACTTTGTTTGAAATGAAGTGTGCTGTGAATTTTAATTCCCATCCTTTCCGGAAAGAGCAGCCTCAGTGAGTGTGTGCAGGTGCTCTCATAGAAAGATGCTTAAATCGAACTAAAACTTTTGCTTATTTGTTGCAGCATGCGTCATGTTCGCCTCAGACAACACTGCTTCTTTTTTTCTATCCACATGTAGCATCACCGGCGTTATATATTCAAATTCAGAAGTCCCTCATAGTTTGGATAATAACCAATATGTCTATCTTTTCATTGTGGATGTTGTAACGTCTGGTTCTTTGTACCAGAGTTGGTGCTCTGTGAATGAATCCAAAATGTTGCTGAACTTCACATTTGGCTTTTTTTTTTCTATGATTCATATGTCATACAAGAAAAGAACATGAAAATGAATTTGAGTCCCTGTTTGCATTGTTGTGAGAACAGCTACAGGCGAGAGATAAGCATCTTGTGATCTTTTAATCTGTTTTGGGGGCAAAGAGGGAGAGAAATGGAAGGAAAGTAAGAGAGAGAGAGAGAGAGTGAATGAGATTGCTATCATTTATCATAGCTTTACATGGTGGGCGATGTGAAGAGGACACGACGGTTGGGCTCTGAGCCTCCTGTTGAAATGTATTATTTCCCGGACTGAGGGAGCAGGGTGATATGAGAGAGAGAGCAAGACAGGAGACTCATGTGAGTCTACCTGTGCAGTGTGTGATAAGGAAAGTCCTTGAAGTAAGCACCCAAATCTGCTTCTCTGCAATCAGTTGAGGAGCAGAAGGGTTGCTCTTAAGCCAGCTCAACCCAGCCTGACGTGAAATTCAGAGAAATTGTAACATTGAGCATTTTTGTCCAATTTCATATTATCTAACAGAAAAAGGTAACCAATCCACTTTTCTGTTAGTAACTTTATGTAATTTGGTTATAAATTTCTACTCATGAGACCACAATTGTCCTTTCACTAATGGGGCTTAATAATACATTTAAATGTGTGAATAGGCTAATACAATCTTAGGCAAAGTGTACTATAGTTATTAATTACTTCCTTAATTCACATTCAGTGACTGCTTTATCCTGGTCAGGGTCACGATGCATCCAGAGCAGTTGAGACTGCAGGGCACCACACACATTCATACACTAGGGACAATTTAGCATAGCCAATCCATCTAGTGGTATACTTTGGGAGGAAACGTGACAATACTGAGGACGTGGGAATAACTCTGCACAGACATGTGAAACTCTGCACAGACAATGATCCGAGCTCAGACAGAGGATCAAAACAAAAACTCTGTAAAAACAGTAGTCAGGTTCATGAGTGGCGCAACAGAAAAGTGTCTGCCCTATCATTGGGAAATCACAGTTTGAATCCCAATGATGCCATATAAATCTGTGGACAGGAGTCTAGAGAACTAAACTGGCCATGTTTTCTGAATGGGTGGGATGGCATACTCTATGGGGGCAGTCGTGGCCTAATGGTCTGAGAGTCGGACTTGTAACCCGAAGGTGAACCTGAAGGTCGTGGGTTTGAGTCTCNGCTCCCCGGGCGCCGCAGCTAAAATGGCTGCCCACTGCTCCGGGTGTGTGTTCACTTCTGTGTGTGTGTGCACTTGGTTGGGTTAAATGCAGAGCACAGATTCCGAGTATGGCTCACCATACTTGGCCACAAAGTCACGTCCACTTTTTTCCACTTTTAACTTTTATTCCCTGTCAATCAGAGCTACACTAGCCAATCGTAGGCATCTGTAAGATTGTGTATGCGGAAGAGGGTAGAAAGCACATAGAAACAATAGTCACACTTAACTGAAGATGGTTCCCTGGTGGACTAGTGGCTAGTGTACTGCACTCTCATTGCTCTCATCGCCTGGTCAGGGAACCAAACCTAGCCACTGGAGGGTTGCACAAGCCAGTGCGCTCTCAGTGCTGGTCTCAAGACAGGAAAAAGGGGAGGGTTGCGTCAGGTAGGGCATCTGGCGTAAAACCTGTGCCGAATCAATATACGGACAATGGAAGCTGATTTGCTGTGGGGACCCCTAAACTGAGCAGCCGAAAGAACAACAACAGCTTGACTGAAGCACATACTTCAAAAAAATGAGGGTCAAAATGGTTGAAAACCCCTAGTGATGCTTGTTTGGGTGAATCTCAATTGACATGTTACTCATTATATTTTTTTCCCATTGAAAACAATGGAAACACAAATCTTGTTTTCCTTAAGTTGCTATGGATGCAGTTCTTCAGAATGCTATTCCTGTACATGTGTATTGTAAATGACACAGCCAGCACCATTCTGCTCTTTCTATGAACCGTGTCTCAGGAGTCTGTCTCTGTATGTCATACTATTTATGAGGTCCTCTATGGGCCATGTTAAGTCTTACACTATGACTATAACAAGAACCTTGTGTTCATTTGAAGCAATGCAGTCATTTCCATGTAACATGCTCTTAAACCATGCATTCACACACTCCTAACAGGCACTCGTAAAGGTGTGAAATGGCTCCAAGGTTCAGTAGAGTGTCATGTCTGTGGGGACTGCCCAGAGCCTGGAACGCTATGTGGGGTGCAAGGAGAAGAGTCAGGAAAGTAATTAGCAAAGGGGTCATGACTGTATTGCTTTTATGGAGAGTCATACAACACTGAAATAAAAGATAGACATTAGAAACCTTAGTTTCATTGCTAAAAAAAATCCACTACAGCTAGTTTAATGCAGAGTGAAATGAAAGTGCAGAACCTATGCAGGATAATTGGCAGACAAGTACTGGGGCAAATTTAATCTGCTCTCGTGATTTCACATTTATAGGTATTTGCACAAGCAAGGAGGTTCGAAAAGCTATTCATGACTAAGGTTAGGGTGAGGGGCGGGATTAGAGGTTCTTCAAACAGCTTCGATTGCCAAAAGAGCTTTTGCTTATTAAAACCACTTTTTCGCTTGACACTGGCTTCTTCAAATATTTCGCAAAAATAAATATATAAGCATTTATACCACAGAACTGTTGAATGCTCAATTCTGATTGGTCAACAGGGGGTTGATTAAATTTTCTATAACAGTGGCTCTATATATATATAGCTGCTATAACATAAGAGATAACAGGAGCTAGCTTGATTTGTGGATGTTCCACAATGTTAAATGTTACTACAAACAGATGAAATGTTTGTCATATATAATATAATATAATATAATATAATATAATTATGAGTAATTAAAGCTGAAATTCAGATCATTCCAAAGGGTCACAAATGCTAATAGTCTAGTTAGCAACTTAATCTGAACCAGTTTTAACATTTAAAGACATTTAATTAAGCCTGGTAATATAAATTGATCACATTAGACAATGAGCCAATAATCTTCTAATATTCTAATAATCTAAGCAGACACGCATAAGCATATCATTAATAATGAATAATTTTAAACATAAAAATGTATTTAGGTGCTAATGACCAGGTGCGGCTCAGTTAATATTCACAGCATGCGTGACCCAGCATGGTCTATTATAACTATTTGTACGTCTCGATTCAAATGGAAAGTTATCAAGGCTTAGGGACAGGTTTAGCTGTTACATTTTTCATACGCTAAAGAAAGGAACTAAAAAAAATCATAGCTTTTGTCCCGTGTTGTTACTTCATGTTTTGTGAGAGTTAAACAGAATGAAAGGTCATGGATTTCATCTAGAAATGCTCAATAATGCTAAATGTTTGCGAGAAAGAATGAATAAGCTTTCAAAGTTCATTCTGGGCAAATCGTAGTCACAGGTTGTCTTGAATTGTAGATTTAATTTTAAGGGTTTTTTTTTTCTTAATAGATAGATAGATAGATAGATAGATAGATAGATAGATAGATAGATAGATAGATAGATAAAATGCCTCAGATCCACTTTGGGTCCACTAACTCCAATTCACTATATATATATATAGGCAGTCAGGTCCATAAATATTGGGACATCGACACAATTCTAACATTTTTGGCTCTATACACCACCACAATGGATTTC
>CM074950.1:22662571-22685642 GCA_037577455.1 Pangasius macronema
GAACTATCTTGCTTTGCATGTAATCAGTCTATCTCATATATTAGTTTCACCTTTTAAGTTGCATTACTGAAATAAATTAACTTTTGCATGATATTCTAATTTTTAGAGTTTCACCTGTGTGTGTGTGTGTGTGTGTGTGTGTGTGTATATATATATATATATAAATAAAAATGGTGCATTTATCATGTTGTGAATCAATGGACAGATTTAATATTATAAATGAAAAAGAAAGCTGATGTCCCTTGGCATTTCTTGAATGAAAAAGCAACATAATGGACAATGTCCTGAAACAATGCATGCCGCATATGAGGAAAAAAAAGGGAAAAGCGATTAGCTGTGATGCTAGCAAAGCTAAAACCTAATCGTCGAGACAGATATATCCAGATGTCTTTTAGTACAGTTTCCTGTTCTTCTAATATTTGGTCAAGACATGAATAGCTGGCAAGCTACAATGCAAATGTTCCTGTGTAGTGTGGTTTCAAATGTTCTGATACACACACACACACACACACACACACACACCCATACAATGAATTCAGTTTGCATCATTGAGTGAATGCTGTACATTTTTCATAACCCATAATGGATGACTCATGGAAAATGATGTTTCAAGAATGCTAAGTAGATTCGCACATTACTGCAATAGATTCATTCATTACTACAAAAATTATACAATTTTGGTATTTTATGGATTTTTTATTTATTTCGAGGTAAAGTGTAATTATAGTGGACTGAGACAGTATTTTATTTATGTAGGAAGTTATGTATCTGAAGCATGCACATACTGCAGGGTTTTTTTACCCATGTTCCTGCAGCTGTCTGTAGAACAGTTTTCAAATGGTTTAGAAATGATATACATTTTATATTTTATATTAACTATCGAGAACACACTGTTTACAGATCCACAGGATGCAATCATGTTCAACAGATTTGATGACGGCTGAAAGCTGTTGGACCCCCTGTTGTTCAGTAAGCAAGAAACGTTGCTGCAGCTGGCGAATTTGCAGATGAAAATTAAAACGGATTACAGCATGGCAATGCTGAATGAATTTTATGGATATCTCATAAATAAAATGCTACATCCTGTTTAGGATTGATCATTGCTATAAAATTGCCTGCTCTACATATAAGAACACATCGATATTTGTCAAGTGGCCTGGATTAGCAGGACTGTTTGATTGAATGTTGGAAGGGCGCCAGAGATACAAAAAGCAGCAGTGCTAAAGCATGTTTATTCTAATTACCTTGTTTTTTTCTTTACCTAGCCACTTCTCAAGAGCGAGATCCATGACACAGTTAATCTTCAGGGTGCCAGTTTTATAGAATTTTTCACAGATACCCAAAAGACGTTAATAAGTAAGTAGAAGTTATTGACGAAATACGACACTTAGACCTCGGATAGGGCCCTTGTGAGGACGCAAGGTAGGAATACACTTCAGATGGGGTGCCAGGCTACAGCAGGACACCATGCACACACACACACACACACACACACACACACACACACACACACACATTTACTCTCTCATTCACACCTAGGGGCAATTTAGCATAGCCAATCCATCTACCAGCGTCTTTTTGGACAGTGAGAGGAAACTGGAGAACATGGAGGAAACCCACACAGACATGAAGCGAACATGTGAAATTCCACACAGACAGTAACTCAAGGTCAGGATCAAACCTGGAGCTGTGAGGTGGCACTGCTACCTGTTACACCACAGTGGCACATTACATTCCATGTAATCTTCCCCAATGTTCATAATTTCTGAATATAGTTGTGCACATATTTTTTCCACAGTATTCCGTAATATTCCACCATGAGATCAAAATCAACCCCAAATGACCCAACTCTGCAAATTACAGTCTGATTCATTCTTGCGTTCATTTTGGCAAGGAAGCTGGATCGTTGGCTTTTGGCTCCAGTTTTGAGAGAAAGATCACTCTGCCAGCCTGTGTGTTAAGTTTATAAATGCTCCATACCAGATAAAAGTGTGTACAAGATCAATATTTCATTAGATGTCTACATATTATGTAACGAAAAAGACTCACTCTGCACTACTAACAGTAATAGAGTGTGAATGGGCTGTCATGCTGGCTTTTGCTGGCTTTTGTCAGTAGATGAAATTACTGTATTTGTGCCATTATTTATTTATCGCAGCCACTGCAGGAAAGAACAGAACGGAGTAGGGAGCTGATTATTTTTGAGAATGGAAGTGCCTCTATCTATCTATCTATCTATCTATCTATCTATCTATCTATCTATCTATCTATCTATCTATTGGTGATGGCCATCAAAAATGAAAATACAGCAGTTTCATCTGAACTAAAATGACTGAAGAGAGACCAAGAATCAGGGTATAATAAAAGAGATGTTTTACTGCATGTATGTGTAAAGACAACCTGGGAGTTCTATAGTCTATACACAAGTTGGACACAGTCGACTTTTGTACTGATGTGTACATGCAAAGGACACAATCGAGACCATACAGACAATGCCCAAGGTTAAGCTAAGAGAAAAACAGAAAAACAAGAACTAGGACCAGGACAGGACAGTACTGAACAAAAAAACTAAACAATTTTTTATGATGTAAAGGCTTAAACACCCAAATCCCCAATGAGAAAGATTTGATTTTGGTTATTAGTGGTAAATTTGTGAACTTTTTGCCAAGACATTTGCCAAGACAATATTAACCGAAGCTCACCAACGGCTCATTCACTTCTCTGTTCCTGTTACTGTCCAATCTGTTAGGAATATTATTAACTGCTTGAAGCCGTCTTGCAAAAATGTGTGTGTGTGTGTGTGTGTGTGTGTGTGTGTGTGTGTGTGTGTGTGTGTGTGTGTGTGTGCGTATAATATTAATGTAGAGATACTTAAATATATTAACAAATTAATAATACTTTTTTCCCCACATCTAAGTTAGTGTATCTGTTATGGTTCTGACTGTGTTGCCATAGAAACAAGCAATTTCCAAGTCCAAGGAAATGAACAATTACACTCGAGACTCTTCTCATCTCATTACTGCCCTAGGTGTGACACAAGGTAAATGTACTTGTGTTTGTATGGAGACATATGCAGCCCCAACCACTTACAGACACACACACACACACACACTTTTACATATACCATGAAGTACCATGAAGTTTAGTAGCACATGTGGATAATATTGCTGCAATGTTCAGCTCTGATCCAGAGCACCTTTATTGTCTTGATAGTTGTATAATGATGCTGGATGAGTGATATTTTATCCCACTGTGTGTGATTACAGGCTATGTGTCAATAAAAATCTACACTACTTTGGACTTGACTGGAATTTCGCAAACGATCTGGCTTTATTATCCACCACACGTCGTGCAGAAGAGTGAGATTTAGAGAATTACACCACCAGCTGTCTGTGCACAGTTGGACGGATGTTAGCTGGCTACAGATGCGTCATGCCTGTCTTCATGCTCACCAACTAAAACCCTCACACTCTCTCAGTGCACAGTTTCTGCAGTCTCTCTCTCTCTCACACACACATACACTCGTATACTCACACACACAGACCAGAATGTCTCAGAATTCTGACAGTATATGCCTTGCAAACCTGCTAAAATAAGACTATAGTTCAAGAGTGTTGGCATTTGAAGCCAACATGGACCAAGGCTCTGTTTCCGGGCTGAGTATTGAAGAATTAGAGAAAGAAAGGTGTGTGTGAAGGATTCCATTGGCATTATCCCATCTGCGTGTGTGTGTATGAGAGAGAGAGAGAGAGCGCAAGAGAGAAAGAAGAACAGGCCAGGTGACAGCTCAGACCACCGAGCCCTTTAGTGATTAATGCCTGACCTTTGTGGCTTGTCTTGACACTTGATGTTGGTTAAGACATGTCTTGCCGTAGGCCCTCACAAGATGTCACGTAAGCCTGCCTTGATGCGAAAGGTTCTGTCGCTAGTCTTTTGTCTCAGAGTATGGTTTTTCAGTGGATTGGAATTGCCGAAAGCTAGTTTTTCAAACTAAGGAAGTTTCATTTCATTCTAGCGCTCTTATCCCATCACCCTCCTGCAACACCCTCTCTGTTTTTCCATCTCTCTTGCGGAAAGATGTTGAGAGATAGAGAAAGTGATGAATGGGGAGGAGAGAGAAAGGGGATGGAGAGAGGCGTACAAAGAGAGTGTAATATGTGGTCTGAGGAAACCTGAGAAAGAGAGAGATTCTTCTTTTTAAATGGGAAGATTCCTTTCCTGTGACACTATTTACTGCATTCACTGACATTAGCTAACTGCAAACTTCTACATTAATGCATCCCAAGTACTGCTTACAAAGAAATAAGTTTTTCTCTTGTTCTATAATAAACACCTTCATTTACAGGGGATTATTTCACCCATGAGTAATTCCACAATGACTGCCTGAATGCTGCCTACAGATTTAATTAATATATTCTTTGTAGGTAATGGACAAAATTCACAAGTTTGGTTGGTGTTAATCTTTACACCCGGAGACATTATGTAATTATCTGATGCTAATGTATGTGGGCTTATTTTCACTTTACATATATTTATCGATTACGTCCACATATTGCTAATTCGTTTATCACTGAAGTCATAATAAACCGGTATGTATCATTTTTTGTGATGTTACTGATGTACTGTTAGTTGGTGTACCAGTGAAAAAAAAGCTCTATTTCCAAACTCACAGATATACTTGGTTTTAGTGAAGTGAAGTGACTTTGTGGCCAACTACAATGACCCATACTCGGAATTTGTGCTCTGCATTTAACCCATCCAAGTGCACACACACACACAGTAGTGAACACACACCNACTCCCCCCACCTACAATCCCTGCCGGACCCGAGACTCCAACCCACCACCTTCGGGTTCACCTTCGGGTTACAAGTCCGACTCTCAGACCATTAGGCCACGACTGCCCCGTTAGGCCACGCCTGCCCCGTATATTATAAACGTCTGTCAGCCAATCATTATCCAGGATGAACAATGGATACACACAACATATACAGCCATGTCCAATCAATATTTATATTGCATTTACACTCTTATAGAAAGAGACTCGAAGCCTCAGTTTGGAGAAAGAAATGTTCAGCTGTAGATGTTCTACATATGCTCCATGAGAAAAACTAAAAAAGTAAGTGTTCAGAGCAAGTACAGTACAGATCTGATCTACACAGTGGTTTTATAATGTATATACACTATGTGGCCAAAGGTTTGTGTACACCTGGCCATCACACCCATATATGGTTCTTCCCTCAACTGTTGCAAACAATTGTCTACAGTGTCTTTGTATGTTGTAGCATTACAATTTCTCTTCACTGGAACTAAGAAGTCCAAACCTGCTCCAGAAAGACCTGCACAGAGCCCTGACCTCAACCCCACTGAACACCGTTGGGATGAACTGGAACACTGACTGCACCTCAGACCTCCTTGGCTGAGATCAGTGCCTGACCTCACTAATGCTCTTGCTGCTGAATGAGCACAAATCCCCACAGCCACACTCCAAAATCTAGTGGAAAGCCTTCCCAGAAGAGTGGAGCTTAATATAACAGCAAAGTGGGACTAAATCTGGAATGAGAGCTTCAAAAATCATATATGGGTGTGATGATCAGGTGTCTAATCAGGTGAACTTTCTGGCGCATTAGAAAGTCTTCCACATGGCAAAAAGCTAATATTGTACTTAACATCAGATAGCATTAGCATTAAATATCACCAACAGTCGCTAGCTAAATGTGGTTAATGAGCTGAACTTTCCAGTGTAAACAGAGTTCAACTGACAGACCTGTAAGATGTTAAAGTATCTTTGAATGTTTTACAATGACATTTCCAGGAAAAATATCTTGCTGAACAACTTCAGTTTAAAAAAATATCTTGTATTTTAGATCTTAGAGACTACTGTGAGGGGGGTATGGTGGCTTCGTGGTTAGCACGTTTGCCTCCGAGCTTGGTGGTTTGATTGCTTCCTTTGCTCTGTGTGCATGGAGTTTGCTTCAAATTTCTCTCTGTGCTTTGGGGGTTTTCTCTGGGTACTCCAATTTCCTCCCCAGTCCAAAGTAGGCTGACTGGCATTTCCAAATTGTCCATGGTGTATGAATGTGTTTGCAATCGTGCCCTGCAATGGGTTGGCACCAGGTCCAGGGTGTCCCCTGACTTGTGCCCTGAGTTCCCTGGGACAGGCTACAGGCTCACCATGACCTTGCATAGGATAAGAGGTACAGAAAATGAATAGAGTATACATTCAGAAAAAGAAAACTCACCAAAAAGCATATATGAACATAATGTGTTCTTAATAGGATCAAATATTGTTCTTGTATGTGTTATACCATTTTGTGTTATATAATGATAATGAGATTGCATAATAAGAAACGGCTACATGGATCCTTATAAAAATAAACAATAATTAATCCCACAGAATAATAAGGTCGCATCTGTGTTTTGTCACTGTTTAAAATCCACTTTCTAATTGTCCCACAATTTCCAGAATGTAAATTTTATGCTGTAAATGTACATTTCAGGATTTAAGAGTTTTGTTTTGTGCCTAATGTCAAAATTTTTATGTCCAGTACCTCAAAACAGTCCTTCACCTAGTTAAATAACCTGATATACAACAGTTAGTTTGGGTCCAATCATTTGATTGGTCGAGCAGCATTCCAAGAGTGTTTATATTTGGTATAACCGCACTGGGGCGTTTCACTGTGTGTATCACTCCACTCGTCTGTGCTAATCACGTAAAATTTCACTTCCTAGTTCAAAACAGTTACTACAGTAGTGTTAGCGACATTAGCAGCAGACAAGGCAAACACTTTTGACTTCACTTTTCACTTTTGACTGGGGGCAGTCGTGGCCTAATGGTTCAAGAGTCAGACTTGTAACCCGAAGGTGAACCCGAAGGTCGTGGGTTCGAGTCTCAGGTCGGGCAGGGATTGTAGGTGGGGGGAGTGAATGACCAGCGCTCTCTGCCACCTTCAATACCACGACTGAGGTGAGACCCTNATGGGTTAAATGCAGAGCACAAATTCCGAGTATGGGTCACCATACTTGGCCACAAGTCACTTCACTTCACTTCACTTAAAAATGAAAGCTCCTGAAAGGAAGAAAGGATGTCAATTTTGCCAAATGCACCTTTAATGGGAATGTACAACTCACTGTGAGCTAGCTAGTGCTGTACAGTGAGTGTAGTTTCTTAGGGATCTATTTCTGCTAGCAAAGTAAAAATAAACAGAACATTGGTCCAAAATGTCCTTTACTCAATATTATTTTCTTGTTTACAGAACCATTGTATAAAAGCAATATTACATGAGCAAGAGTGGTTTGCCTTTTGTAACTTGCCTTTTTTGTTACTTTGTTTACAATAGTTATGGTATATTAATGCTGGAGTTCATTGTTCTTTAAGGATAACTAACACAGTAACTAATGTAAATTAAGGGAACCTTGATGTAAAGCTCTTTTTAAACTTAAAAAGTTAAAAGTGCTTTATGGTAGAACATTACAACAAAACACATTTTAACCACATAAAAATACAAGAAGACCAAACACAGAAAGGCGAATCAAAGCCAAACATTGTAAATGAGCCTTAAGCCACTTCTTAAAAGTGATCAGTGAATCTGACAGTATATCAAGGAAGAAGAAAGAAGAATAGATCCTGAAAATATCTCATTTTGTTCTGTCTTTATTTCGAACTTAACTAATATTGGACATTGCTGTGCTCTGATGTGTTATTCTGCATCGCTCCTTTTAAGTTAAGAAATAATGATTTCCCTAAAATCAGCTTGATGAAAGTAATTGTGCCGATCATGTTGGAAAAGATTTACAGTAATGGTTATTGCTAACAGTTAACTTAGCAGATGAAATCAAACAGCCATGCAGAACTCTTCATTTACAGTCTGTAGACTAGTCTTGAATATGCAAAAAGGCCAGATAATAATGATTAAATTGAGTGTAAAATATCCACAATAACATAATTTTAATAGCAACTTCAATTACTTCAGATTGAATTTGACCAAAAAGACTGATATAGTCCATGTATTTACATTTTTAGATCAGGCTCAACATGTCATCTCTATACGATCAACTCCAACCAAGAAAAATACTATCACAGATGTACAGTATAAACTGTTACTATATCATGGTTTTACACTTTTATCAAGATTTTCCACAGGTCATATTTCACAACCCTTAAATAAGAGATGTCAACACTTGGCCAAATTCTATAGATGATTTTCCTGCTTTCTGGTTATACATGTAGTCGTTCTAGTTTAGGTTTTGAACAGCATCTCACACTTCCCCTCCATCACAACACTGTGATCTATTGTCAGGTTAAATACCCCGACAGCAGCAACCATTTGTTCTAACATCATTAACAATAGCCAAAAAGGTCATGGAAAGATGGAACTAAAATATCCTCTCTGCATGGGCTTAACCTTTTAACAGAACACTCATCATTAAAAAAAACCTACAGCCGCTATTAGAAGCAGAAGCAAATCATATCTAGACACCTGGTCCCCTTTCTTAATATATTTGGGAGCTGATTCCTCTTACTAACAGTCACCTCAGAAATAATCTTATAACATGTTTCGATAAGACACCGTAGGATATTAATGTGCAACCTTGTGTTCAATTGTGTCCTGTCTTGATGCTTCCTTACCACACGTTGTCCTGTACTATTCTGTTCCTCATTGCTGTGGACAGTACTTACCTTGTCCAGTGTTACATATAACCTTAATTATATTTGTGTACATTAATATGAAATGTAGTGCTGCCATCGTTATTATGAGAAAAGCATCTTGTCACGAGGGAGTCTGTCCCAGGGAACTCAGGGCACAAGGCAGGGGACACCTTGGATGGGGTGCCAACCCACTGCTGGGTACAACTGCACACACATCCTCACACTACGGACAATTTGACAATCCTAATCAGCCTACAACACATGTCTTTGGACTGGAGGAGGAAACCGAAGTACCCTGAGGAAACCCCCAAAGCATAGGGAAAACTTGCAAACTGCGCACACACAGGGAAGAGGCAGGACTTGAGCGCCTGATCCCAGGAGTGTGAGGCAAACATGCTAACCACTAAGCCGCCGTGCCCCCTGAGCTGTACTGTGATTAGCATTAGTAAATGCATATTATGAAGGATTCTAAAACCCCAGCTTTCGTATATAGATGTCAAAGGCAATTCTTGCATCTCAGCTCAATTCCATAAGGATCCAAGTTGTGTGACAACCAGCCTTTAGACATTTAATGCTGGAATTTGAAACCATGAGTCTGTAATGATGTTCAAGTTGATCAGCTAGGAATAAAGCAATGTTTAAAAGGTCTGACTGTAATGACATTTCTAAATTTTCAAGAATGTTCATGGTTCAACTGCATGATAATTAATTTTCAGGGGGTTTTTGTGTGTGTGTCCTGTATTTGTATGCCCGTCCTCTCACCCACTGCCTACATCAAGACTCAAGATTACATTACAAACCCCAACAGACCAGTACACATTGAGCTTTGCTGTGTTAAAACAAAGTGTTTCTGAGCATTCCATAGGCTGCATTCTGTGGGTTGTACATCTACTGTATCGATGTCCGATGTAACATACACGCTTTAGTACTCGACATAGCTCTCAATGGTAGATTACTGACAGCATGCTGTGACGGTGCAGTAAGAGATGTGCAGATATCCTGAACTTTTCATTCCGCTTGAATAATGAACTGCAGTCTGAGGGATGAGTAACAGCCCAGCTGTTAAATGTTTACTTGTGGCATTTCCAATTAAATTTTAGGAGAAGCAGTGCTTCCTGTGTAATCTTAAAGCAATCGGCTGTGGAAGGCAAATTTACTTTTCCTCCCTCATGTCATTTCTAAAAAAAAAAAAAAAAAACTCAGAGACGTTTCCAAATTATCATTCGTTATGTAAAACCGTGTAGGTCAGCACTAGTAACTTATGTAAGGAATAAACCACTTTGTGGTGTGATGTTATGGGAAAATAATCAATGTCAGGGTGATGTGATGTACATCCTGAAGTGCTTTATTGCTTTCACACCGCAGCAATTTGCCAAACATTCCTTTTGTTTTCTTAATCAAAGAACATCATTTTAGATATAGATTTTTAATCAAGTTTAATGGTTACATTTAATGTTGTGGAACATCTGTGAAATATGTTAGTTCCACTTATCTCTTATGTTATAACATTGAAAAAAAAAAAACAGATGTTCTTTCACCAGCTTATCCTCTTACCCACTGGAAGACTCTCCTGGAGCAGAAAAACGTCCTTACTGTTAGCGATGACACGTTTAATAAACCTCTCCTCACAGAAAACATGGAGTGGAGTGGAGTGGAGTGAAGTGACTTTGTGGCCAAGTGTGGTGACTCATACTCGGAATTTGTGCTCTGCATTTAACCCATCCAAGTGCACNGACTCGAACCCACGACCTTCGGGTTCACCTTCGGGTTACAAGGCCGACTCTCAGACCATTAGGCCACGACTGCCCCCAAAACATCACAATATCAATGATTCTAGATTTTTCTTTGTTAAATAACAGCCATTTTTGTTGAATGGCAGCCAGAACTACTGTCAGAGCTGCTGTTAAAAATTAATCAACACCTTCTGAACAATTAGATTCGAGAATTCAACAGTACTGAGGTATTATGTCAATTATACAGCACTTAGTTCCGGTCCACTAATTTGATTGGTCGAGCAGCGTTCAAGAGTGCCTATATTTCTGTGTATCAGTCCTGTGTGTACCAATCCACTTAGTGTTCGCCATATAAAATTCCACTTCCTAGATGGAGTTAGAGACATCATCAGCAGACGCTTCAGGAATATAACTTTTCACTTAAAATATGAAAGCTTGTCAGATGAAGAAAGGAAGAAAAGGAAGAAGGGATGGCAGTTTTACTGGAAGCACGTTTAACAGGAACGTGCAAATCAATGTGAGCTAGCTAGCCAGCTAGCCAGCTAGCCGATGTGCTATGAAGTGTGTGTTGCGTCTTCAGGATCTATTTCTGCTAGCTAGCGGAGCAAAAATAAACCGAGCATTTGGGCATATTATGTCAGAAATGTCACTTACTCAATTAATTTCTTGTTTTTAGAACTTGCAGTCAGGTTTTGCTGAATATCACAGCCATTATTCGGTTATACGGCTGAATCACAGCCATGTCGATATTCATTATAGCCGCACAATTACGAGCGAGATTTTGCTTAATTAATCAGCCAGCTTCTTATATTTAGTCTTTTTAATAAGATGATATGCTGTATTTTGCACTAAAATAGTAGAGATGGGCTCCTTGAGTGAGGCAAGAACATACTTCATTACAATACTCCAGGTGTGACGACCCAAAAGCATGAATAATCGTCTCAGTGTCCTGAAAGGACAAATTGAACAAAGACGGGGAAAAAAACAGAGTGTGAGGAAAGGAGAACAAAGGCCAAGCTCATCTCTGCAGAAGTGTTATCCTCATTAGGAGATGTAAGATTCGGAAGGAGAAGTGAGAGAAGAAGAGAGATGATAATACAGTAGGGAGAGAACGAAAGCGAGAGGAGAACAGAGAAGAGAAAGCTGTGTGCATGAAGCAAATCAGGGACACATCTGGAAGTGGAAGTGCTTTTCTGCAGCGCTCTATCGTAGAGTGTACAGTAGAGACAGTAGAGTGAACATACGTGAATTGTGTTGTTTTAGAACTGGCCCTTGAGACTTAGTGTCTGAGAATCCTGAACTACTAACTATCCTAAACATTGTATATTCAGCCCAGGGTTCTACAAAGTGAAAGATTTGCTCATATATGCTCTTTTTTTAATGTAAGTAGAATTTGGATCACAATTGCAAGACCAGATTTTGCCCAGTGCTAGCAACTCTGATGGATGACGGGTCACAATTCCCAATCAGCACAGGATTTTATACACAAAAAGAGCACACCTGTGCTAGCCATGGCACATTATTAATGGTGGTTTAATGTCAGTCTGAGAAAGGTTACCCAGACTTCACGCTAGCAAGCAAAAAAGCGACAGGCAACCACTCATTAAATAAGTACGAATGTCACATGAAGCTAAAATTTCAACGTTTTATCCTGTTGTCTATGACTTCTCATTCAATGTGGAACGTAAGGAAGGAAGTAGCAGTGATTGTTGGTGTCTCTGAAGAGTGATTGTAGCTAGTAGAGCTATAGCTGATCTGCTAATAGCTAATACGAAGCCATGTAACATAAATTGAACAGCCACCATATACAGTATAGGCATTTGGTGGTGCCTCTGGTGAGAGTACTTATCTAGTACAGTTAGCTTGTCCTGCTAACCTGCTAACGAAGCTAATATGAAGCCTGGCATGTAACGCATGTCACGCTAACAATTTTCACATTTTTTTCACTTTATTCAAATTTGAGAATGCATTTTAAATTCGGTTATACGTTTTGGCTACTAGGCATTCTCACCAAAACTAAAAGGACGCTACACCTTCTAGTCACATTAAAAGTAGTTTACATTTTTTTAAAAATGCCAATCACCCTCACAAACACTCACATTTATATCACGTTCTCACATAACCTCAAAGATTAATAGCATAGCCATATCAGATATGCATTGCAGATATCGGAAAAAAAGACGTTAAAGTCTTGAAGCACGGGGTCTTGTTGGAGATAAACATAAGGGGTGAATAAGGCGAACCAGAGTCATCCTCCTCAGCTGCTCTGATGTTAGTTGAGAGCCAAGCTGTTTCAAGAAAATAACAAGATTATTGGAAAACCTCAAATCTCATGTACAGTATTAATCAATTTAAATCAAGTAATAAGGAAGCTGAAAAATAACAGCTGGCCAAGTAGCTATCTTGATCAGCTCAGCATGTGTTTTGGCAGATGTTCAGACCAAAGGCTGTTTAGTACAGTTATTCTAAAAAAA
The DNA here is from genome assembly GCA_037577455.1 of Pangasius macronema. Taxonomy (NCBI): domain Eukaryota; kingdom Metazoa; phylum Chordata; class Actinopteri; order Siluriformes; family Pangasiidae; genus Pangasius; species Pangasius macronema. The sequence continues at coordinate 22,675,427 of CM074950.1, forward strand.
AGAAATAATAATCAATCAATAAAATTCCAATTAAGAAAAATATATTTTTTTCAAACCAGACTGTGTGCTCCTGTTCTTAGCCAAAATCTTTCTGTCCTCATATACATCATGAGAGTAATGTCAGTGTCAATGTCAGATGAATGGTCAATGTCATTGCAGTAGCATCTGAGAGACACTAGATGGTATAATTGCATTGGCCTAGCTCAGGATTTCTCAGCTCTAGTCCTACAGTTTCACTGCTGTGCATGGTGTCAGGTTTTCCCTTCTCGTTAAAACATCTGATCCAGTCTGCTGATCTTGATTAGGTGTGCTACAGTGGAGAGAAGTGTATTAGATCTGTATCACATCATCAGGTCGTTTCCATTAACCCTTCAACCCCCACTCGCATTCCTCTCTCCTGTACAGACAAATCCTATTAGTTTCACTGCAGTGACCGAAAAATCCTAGGTACTGAGATTGAACATTGACGATATTAATTTGGGAGTTTAATAGGGAGTTATTGCTATTGTTGCTTTAAAGCTACTTTATGTGCAACAGTAATGTACACAGTATCCTTCCACTGTGCTCATGTTGATGGTTGAGATACCCAGCAATCACACGCATCCTTGAACATAAATGAAGTCTATTCAATTCAGCATGCTTCAGTGGGACTCTTCATACCTTGTTGTATTACTTCATTCATATGAAATCAAAATAAATCCAAGTGGATTGTCCTTGCTTGTTTGGTATTTGTAATACTGGTATTTTTTATTATTTTTTTTATTATTTATTTAGTTTGTGGTCTTTCATGGTCAGTCATGGCCTAATGGTCTGAGAGTTGGACTTGTAACCCGAAGGTGAACCTGAAGGTCGTGGGTTCGAGTCTCGGGNTGTGTGCACTTGGATGGGTTAAATGCAGAGCACAAATTCCGAGTCTGGGTCACCATACTTGGCCACAAAGTCACTTCACTTCACTTCACTTCACTTTCATCATGTGTGCCATAGTCCCCAAGTGGGCAGTACTGGGACTGCAAAAGAGTCCCTTTTTTCTTTCTTTCTTTTTGTATTTCATTTTATTTTAACCTGACTATTTTGTGGGTCCCTGGAGGACTAGTGCTCAAGCCCCTGCGCTGCCATGGCCTGGGTTCGATTCCCAGCCAGGGAACCATGACAGTGTAATCCCAGTGTCAGTCCCAAGCCTGAATAAAGTTGTGGAGGGTTGTGACAGGAAGGGCATCTGGCATTTAAAAAAAATAAATAAATAAATTATGCCACATCAAATATGAGGACTAATGATCCACTATGGCAACCCCTAGCAAGAGGCAAAAAAAGAACAGCCTGACTATTTAGTCATCTATTTACATCATAATAATAAATGAACAGTTATATTATATACAGTAGAACAAAAATTTGATTTTATTATCCAAATTTTCCTCTGAGGTTCCCCTCAGTTTCTTCCCACCTCCCAAAAACAGGCCAGTAGGTGGATCGGCTATACTAAATTGCTCCTAGGTGTCAAAGAGTGTGTGAATGTGGTTGCATTGTGCCCTGTGATGGAATGGCATCCCATCCAGAGTGTATTCCCACCTTGCACCCAGTGTTCCCTGGATAGGCTCCGGATCCACCAAGACCCTGACCAGAATAAAGCAGTTATTAAAGACTGAATGTTGAGTACTATTGTACATGTAAGATCACAAAATTCAATGTAGATTTAATTGGGTAGTAGCAGTTAATCAGAAGTGTTTGTGAAGCCACATTGTAGTAATGTACACTAATTTTCTTTGATTATCAGTGTTCGTTGTTCTGGTTGTTATTGTAATTGTACTTATAACCAAAAGATCTGGTATGTTTACACCATTCAGTACACCCGACAAATTTCCAAACCCTTGGAGACTGTATTTATCGTAGGAGTTAGACTTTTTGATGAGAACAGTCATTGAATTGCCTGATTTGTAGTCTTGCACAAGCTTATTATTTGAGAATGCACGCAACTGCTATGGAAAGACAGTGTAACACACCCTTAAATGCATTCCAGAGTTACGTCACTTCCAAAAACCTCATTCATTTCGCGCCGAGTTTCCTGGAGCCTCTTGCAGGTGCTCCGTCATTGATTCAACACCTTCAAGTCACTTCCCAGGACCACAATGCTCCTTTCCTTCCTGCCTCTGTCCTTCAGGGCCTGATCTGAGATCAGACTTGCTTTTTAATCCTTATTTCACACAGTTAGAGGAACACATGAAGGATGCTGATTGCAGACCAGTAGATATTCGTTATGATCCGCTCGCCATGGAGTGGAGATTATGCAGACGAGGATGTGATGGGTAAACACAAGTCGGTCACCATGCATTCCCCTGTCATCCCTGTCTCATTTGTCCACTGGTGTTTATCCTCTGGGTTGTGTCACTGTAATTTCCAGAACCACTGCTGGCGCACACTTCAGAGCGCACAAAGCCAGCACCTTAGATATATTTATAGTGTTATTGGAACTCGTCCGGCTGGTACTGTACAAATGGAGTGTGACATTGTTTTTGCTTGAATCTCTTTTATTTATTTATTAACATAAACGGGTTTCCTTATTTTTATGGTATAAATGAGACTCTATACTGCTATGTCTACATTGTGTTGTGACCTTTCACTGGAAATTACTGGGGGAAAAAAAACATCATTGAATTCCGGCTCTGACAGTTCCTCAACCTCAGCTACATCACACGAGTTCATAATGAATCTCAACTATAGGTTGTATTTTTAATCCCACACTCCCATTTTTTGTGTCTGCTGTGATATTTTCGAACAAACTTAGTTGTTGTTGTTTTTTTTTTTTATTTCTCAACATATATACAAAATAGTAGATTAACTTAAACCATGCAACCCTGAACAGGCAGTTACTAAGGATGAATGAATGAAGGCTGTGTTTGTCCCGCAAGCTTCATATCTGACTACTCACTTGCTCCTGTATCAAAATAAAAATCTCCAACTCGTGTGACCTGCAAGATTTCAGTCCTGATGCACACCTCTATCTCAACCTGATGTTCTCAACCTTTATATATATATACTGTATGTATATAATTTGGTAACATCCCAATAGGAAGAATATGTCATGATATGATGTACTTGCTTTTCCGTAAATAGGAAATGCCTCGCAGGACAGTCTGACTTTAACAGTGCCCTCATCTACTGTTTTTTTTTTATTTATTTTTTTATCCAGTCTAGTTATGAGGGCTGGAATGCTCCAGTCAAAATAGAGTCGATTGATATCACAGTGATGCAAAAGTATTACGAATAACTATGTCGCAAGAAGTAAAAACCCAGTGATATGACACATTTTCAAAAGATGAAAACTCAAAGCTGGTTGTCCTTAAACTGTCCTTCTCCATTTCAATCAAATGTGTTTGCTCATACTTTTATAAAACTATGTATGACAATAATCTTGCACTCCAAATTCCTCAGATATGATGTGATCTCTTTGGCTTCAAAGCCAAGCTGAACTGCCTGTTCTTTAACCCCTGTCTTCGAGGAGACACATGATCCTCTGCCTGCCCTGCCTCTAGTCCAGCTGGGATAGAACTGTCTTAATCCTCCCACATGCAAAACAATTGGCACCATCATTATAAAGACATGTGGAATCAAGACAATGTCAAACTACAAGCGCTGAAGGACACTTAATTATTACCAAACAGTTTTGTGTATGTGATTGCACTAAATGGAATGGCATTCCTCAGGATTCGGTATTGGGTCATGACATGATTTGGCAGAATGGAATGATATATTGACTTAAATAGGACTGCAACTTCAACTTCAAGCATTAAACTTCAGAGACCAAAAAATCAACAATATAAAGAAATGATATGACTATAGTTATACTTTTTGTGGAACAGCGCCACCAGTGGTCATAATACAAATATACAGAACAGGATGAAGAAGTGAGCATGGGGCTGACTTCATTCTATTCCAGACTCTAGATTCATGCAGTGACAGATGTGTCATGTGAAACATCCCCTACATTTGATCTTCATTTATACATCTTCAATGTATTCTTTCTAGTATTCGATCTAGTTTTAATGCAAATAATCAGAATCAAATTTAATTGATTTTTGCAAACACAGGCCATGATAAACCTTGGCAAAGTGTAAGCATAGACAGTGCATCTATAATATACAGAACCATTTCTGTAGATGGGTAAATTGTAAAGAACAGAAGAGGGAAATTAAAAATCAAGTGGATACTGTTACTACCAGAAGATGATTAAAAAGACATATTGCAGATCCTGCAAATCAGAAATGCATGCGCACTATGGTGACATCATTTTCCATGCAAAGACTGAGACATCTCTCTTTTCCAGGGAAAGTTTCAGGGGATAGTTTTAGGTCTTTTTTTTAGAAGTAGTTTGGCAGAGAACTGGCAACCCTGGGTAAAGCTGTTCCTTTTGGTTTTTGGATGTGGGGGAAGTTTTCATGAGGAAGGGCTGTTAATTAATAACATGACAAACTGCATTTTTTTGGTATTGTGATGGAACTGGTGGCTGGTGAGGAAACGACTGTAAAATAGTTGTTATAACATGAGTTATAACAGGAAATAACTTTAACGCACATTCCACAACATTAATCCTAACCTAACAGAACTACTTAGCTGGCTAACTTTAGCTTTGAGCTGCATGTACTATACACACTTTAGCTAATGTTGTTTAATTATTGTGTTGTACAGTTAATCTATTTATCACTACATCAGTCAAAAGAAAGAAGATGGCAGAGGGGGAAGAAGTTTTCAGTAGCATACAGATTTATTATACTTATTATATTATGCTATTATTATAATTTGTTTATGCCATTAACCTATCAGCGGCTCATATGATGTCCATCATTAAAATGTCAAGGCTCAGCATTGTAGAACTGACTGGCTGCATATAGACTAGCTGGGTGGAGTTTAGTGTTTTTTTAACCATTCAGGTTCAAGTTCTGTGCAAATTCCAAAATTTCCAAAGCCATACCACTGGCCATGGGGCTCCATATTAAAGTAAGCTTTGCTAATAAACAATTTCCAGGCTTTGATACCAGGCCTGATAGTGCAAAACTCTGCATAATTTGCTTGAAGGTGGTCGAGAATGTCAGACCTGAAATGTCATTTACTCCCCGAAGGTAATCTTCAGCACAAGGCTCATTCAGCCGAATCAATATATGTCGAGTTAATTTAGAAGTCCTCTCATCCAGATGATGTATTACATTTCAGAGGCAGAGGTCACTCCAGAACATGTAAATGAATCCCGTCTATGGTCGTCCATCTCCTTCTATCACTCATTGGCTTGAAATAGAAACGCATCTGTTGACATTCATGGTGCACGTATGGCATCCAGTTGAACCGATGTTTTGATCAAGGAAGTTGCCTGGGCAACGCAAACACTGTTATCGCTCAGGCTGAAAATGGAAGCCAGAATCTCCCCGACAGCTGCCAGTACCAAGGGTGTAAATGGATAGCCATCAACATGCATGGTTTACACCCAGTCCATAGCTAATAAAGATATGGGATCTCCAACTTTATATTGCTGGTACTAAAGGATAATCTGCTACACAATGGAGAGCAAGCAATTGTTTCTTTTATGATTTCTTTTATGATTAGCATGAAGACATGGAATAATCTCTTATGTGGAATTGTATTTATTGTGGACACGTGGACATCAGTGATCTTGATCCATAAATTCAAAAAGCAAAAGTTTAACCATCAGAGCTTGTGAAATGCTATTTGGAAAATGAAAGGTTTGAAATGCTGTTTAGCTGTTATATGGCATCTCTTCAGCTCTCTAATGGAATACGGTGATGCTATGATCCATTTTTATCCTGTTTAAATGTGTGCTTAGTCAACATCTGTCACGACAGGAATAAACCTCTAAAACATGCCCACTCAAGCACTTTACCCACAAGGATTTTATCCATCTTGCAGCTGAAACATTAGAATCCAACTTTGTCCGCTATGTGTTTTTGAAACATGCTATTCTCAAGCCAGAGAATGTTGGAAAAGAGGGAAAAATAGCAGAAAGTTTATTCATTCATTTTCTGTTTACAGCTTTTTTGAGATTGGTGGCAAAGTTTGCAATGTTAGCCATTTCTGAGAACCTGCCAGCTAATTAACTTTGTTTTTTTTATCTTACTAGCAGGCAGCTAATATAGACAACGCTGTCATATTTCTGCCACATATTGTTTACTGCTTGTCTGTTTGTTACAAATGTTCTAGCTGGATTTGTTGATTGGAAACTCATCAAGCATAGAGCTTGCTTTTGTCTTGATTGTTGTGTTTGGAGACCCAAAAACCCAAATGAATATTTTCATCATGCGAAACCCAATGAGGAAACAAACTCTGCAAAATAATTGCTTTCTGTCGATCAAGGAGATGAATTTTCACAATCATTCAAACAGATGCATGCTGCATACTAAGAGGTTCACATTTTCCCTTTTTGCTTAACACATCTACAGGCTTTATGCCATTATAAGGTAAATAAAAGATAGATAGATAGATAGATACATAGATACATAGATAGACCTAAAATCCTGAAGGCAAATCCAGAGCTTGCTCTAATAATTTGTTGGCCAAGCTCCAATCTGATGTGCAATTTGGCCACAAACTTTATAACAGAAGTTTACCCAGTGTTAGCTAGCTTGCTACTGGACTTGGCTCTGGCTTTTAATTCCACAATATAATAGATCTTATCAATTAAATACATTGTTATAATTATTTATGAAATGGCATTACAGTTTATGACAATGATTATAATGCTTTTATAAGCATGTTATCAGAATGCATTATAAGTAGTGTTTATAACACATTATATGTGTTACTATAACCAACATATAATAACTTGTAAGTTATATTTGTGAGCTCTGAATAAGGTTGCTTTGGTTTTTTAATCTGAATTTAAATCTGAATGCATACACAGTTCTATACAATATTGTTTTGTCCTCGAAGTTATCACTCACTATGATTAAGGTCTCATAATGCACCATGCGTTATAAGTGAGGCCGGGTTTCTTTGGTGTTGGTCATATAATGTGTTAGGAACACTATTTATAATGCATCATGTTAACAATTAATATAGCATAGCATAATAGAGACAGCTATAAAGAGGAAAATCTGAATGCAGGTACAGATATGGATATGTAGAGCACTAAACAGATACAGATAGGGGCATTGCGTTACACTCTTAATATACACATATGGGAAGGATAATGAAAAATGTACTTGATTAGATCTGACAGTGTTTCATGTTCACGGTAATTCAGTGTACACAGCACTGTGTTCACAGATAACACTGAAGCCCCTGACTCAGTATGAGGCTATTCATTCAGGCCGAGAACTCATTTCCTGTTGCTTCATGATATCTTCTGTTGTGTGTCCGATTCGCTAAATTTGGAGCTTAAGGAATGCAACCTTTATCGTCATTCTAAGGCTGTGAGGTCTTTTGTTTATTTCTTTCTATTAGCGAGCCTGCTTTGAGCGGACCACCACCCATCCCGTGTTCGTGAAACACTTTTATACACACGTACATTCCTCATTGTTCAAACAACCTCCAAACACACGTACACGCACACACATACACACTCACAGACACCTTTCTAATACCTTTGGCATGTGGTAGCCAAAAACTTTCTCCACAAGGGACACTTTGATTGCAGACAATAATAGCTATGATATCACTGAACAAACAACTCTGGCAAGTTGCCACAAAGTTGGAAGAACACAATTGTCTAGAATGTATTTGTATACTGTAACATTATAATTTCTCTTCACTAGTACTAAGAGACCCAAACCTGTTCTAGCATGACAATGCCCGGTGCACAAAGCGAGCTCAATGAAGACATGGTGTGCCAAGGTTGGCATGGAAGAACTCAAGTTTCCTGCGCAGAGCCCTGACCTCAACCTCAATGAACACCTTTGGGATGAACAGGAACGCCGACTGCACGCCAATCCTCCTTGGCTGACATCAGTGCCTGAGCTCACTAATGCTCTTGTGGCTGAATGAGAACAAATCCCCCCAGCCACGTTCCAAAATCTAGCGGAAAGCCTTCCCAGAAGACTGTAGGTTATTATTACAGCAAAGAAGGATTAAATCTGGAATGTTCAACAAGCACATGTGGGTGTGATGGTCAGCTGTCCACAAACATTTGGCCATATAGTGTACTTTAAGAAGTGGTTTATTGCAGTGACTAATACACAGCTATGCACCAAAGCAATTTTTGGGATGAAAATAAAATTCCCTGAGTGTGATGTTTCCAGGAAGTGATAGCAAAAATGTTCTCAGGGAAAATGGATTTAGTTTCAAGATGGCTGACGTTTATTTTTAGCTCAGAAATCTCCTATTTTCCATTTTTTTTTAGATCTTTAATGTTTTATACAGAAACCACATAAGCACATGTATGATAATTTAGACATAAACATAAACCTGTTTTACTTAGCATGATTATTATGCAGCTTTCGACTAAAGCTCCTAGTAGGAATTTCCAACCTCCAACTAGGAAAAAACAAAGAAAATGCCCCTTCAACTCCTACACGGAAAGTCTCCTCAACCGTGATTTCAGCACATGATGTCATATCAATGCTCACAGCTCTATAGGATATACTAGCATTTGCTTTAGATCAACCAACATACAGACATTTTCGCTTGTTAAATCTATATCATTGACTATAAAGTTTGTTTTGAGGAGGTAATTATATGTATGTATGTACATCACTCATGTCCTTTATGATAGCCGGGTAGACTTTTGCTAAACAAAAGACAAACATTGAGATATCTATGTTTTTCGCACTTTGTAGTTTGAATACATGGAGGTCGAAAATGACGTAATTACAAGTTTCAACTTCCCACTTCTGAGTTAGGTCAAATGTAGCTATGGGGGCATTTATTTATTTTGCTGGCAAGGCTTAGCGCTACTTGTCTCCTTCAAGGCACGTGTCACTGCAAATAAATACATAGTTCTTCAGTACCGAGGCTCATTCTGGTGCCTCGCAGTCGACCAACACCTTACTAAAAAACTTTTCCTGATAATCAGTCTTGTATCATTTGTTTAATGAAAAAAAAAAAGAAAAAGAAAACCAGATCTCATAATGCACTATGCAAAGTGAGGCTGGGTTTCTTTGGTATTGGTGATATAATGTGTTACGAACACTGCTTTTTTTAAGTTTTGCATAGCTCATTGAACACTTCTTGGTAGATGACTCGGACCTTTTGACCTGGCATTAGACAGGCCCAGGCGAAGCCCAGCAAAAGCAAACTCGTGTGTGTGTGTTCGTGTGTGTGCGCTGGCTGGGTGAACTTCAGAAGGCAGGTGTGGACGAGTCAGTCCTACCTCATTAAACGCTGACTCTATGAGGTGATGCTCCTCTCTCGGTGATGTAATTACATATTAATCGCTTGTTGCCAGTGCCCTGACAACGAGTGCTGTCAACACAAGAACACAGCTCTGCATGTGTGTGAGTGTGTTTTCACCTGCTGGTGGTAAATCAGGGCAGACTGACGCTGGGAAGTGATGGATGGACCACTGCGGCATTACAGTGGGCTGATATCAGAGAGAGAGACGGAGAAAAAGAGAGAGAGAGGGGGATATGTATGTGTGTGGTTTATGTGGTGTGGATCTGTGAAACACACACACATATTAGTGCCCACTAGGTCACATTAATATGCATTACACACGGACACACTATCCAACCCATACATACATATACATCATTAGTGACAGAAGCCCTTAACGGAAAATCTGTCAGGTTTTCAATTCCTTTTTGTGGAAAGAGACCATCACATCACCACTGTTCTGGAAATATTATTTGGAAAGTGGATGATTCTCAGCATAGTAGTGACATGGTAGCGTGTATAACGTGTGTATAACGAGTGTATTGTGCACAGCAGTGTAGATAGACTGGAGATGATTGCTCAGTCGTAATCACTGATAGATTCCATCTATCGTGATGGCAAGCAACCTGTCAAAGCAGAGCTAACCTTTTATGAACAGGGGTTTAAATTAAGAAAGAATTTTATACAAGAATCTCGATTACTGTTTAACAAAGAGCACAAGCACAAGTTGGTTGTAAAATTTTATTTCAATTTTATAATGAGCTTAGTTACAGATAATAACGTTAGTTTTTTTTTATAGTCCTGACTTCAGTTTTGCTAGCATTAGTGATGTGAAGTGAAGTGAAGTGACTTTGTGGCCAAGTGTGGTGACCCATACTCAGAATTTGTGCTCTGCATTTAACCCATC
>CM074950.1:22691185-22707168 GCA_037577455.1 Pangasius macronema
TATATATATTGTTATTGTTAGGAGGAGGAGAAGGAGGATGAGTAGAAATTACAACAACAATAATAATAATAATAATAATAATAATAATAATAATAATAATAATAATAATAATTTGCAATGCAATTTTTTAAAAGAGTTTTTAAAAAAGCACAACATGAAGTATAAGACAAGTAACAAACTAAAAAAAAAATAAAGTAAGATGTCATATAACATGTCAGAGATGTTGGCATGAACAGTAACAGTAGCATTCTTGAGGCTCCAATGCAATAATTCCTCTAAATTTAATAGATAATAGTGTAATTTTCTAGTTTAATATCAGACTATACTGACTATAAAATGAACAATAGCAGGTATACGTTATCACTTAATCTTGGAACTGTGTGTTTAAATAGCAAATGTGTTATTTTATAGGGGGAAAAACACTAAATACATCAATGTGAAGTACATATTGTGAACAGTTCCATAGACAAAAAAATTCATGCAAAGTCAGAATGTGAAATATTGAGGAAAAACTAGGTCAGACTAGGTCAAAACCTGTAGGCCAGTGTATAAAATTAGAGATGATAAAGGAGGGCACACCTGCAGCAACTCCATGACTGACACTGGCTGATAAAATGTGACACACTTCCAGCCAAGATAAATAGCTCAGATCATGTGTTCTAACTGGGTGATCACGTACCACAAATGGGACGAAATGTATCTCGGGCAGCATGTCAGGGAAAAGCAGCGGCTCTGGATTACTTGCAAATGATGATGCATTATCTTGTGGAATATTGTCCAAATTACGATTAAAGCAAGCTGGGGAAGTTCTGCTTTCTTCTCCTTCCGTTCTGCTGTTCAGTCATGCGCTGACATCTACAATGCACAGATATGTGTGTACTCTAATCGAGTTAAAGTCTATTTCTGCACTCCGTCTCTGTCTGTATCTCTCTCAGTCAGTCAGCCTCAGGCCCTGAGAAAGCACAGTGCAAAGCTAGCAAGATAGTCCTGCAATGGTAAAACCTGGTGTTAGCCAAAACTGGTTTGGTGCAATTAGTTAGTGTGTGTGTGTGTATGTGTGTGTGTGTGTGTGTGTGTGTGTGTGTGTGTGTGTGTGTGTGTGTGTTGTGCACAGCAACTCAGAGACAGCCCGCTGGCCACCCATGTGTTGAGCGATGATGTCATACTGCTTGGCAGTTGCTTTTAATAGTCAGAAACAGACAGGCCTTGAGCTGAGCTTTTAAAGGGCCAGGCACACAGCTGGAATAATGGGTCAGGACCTTACCTTAATTTACATACTTCCTTCCAGGCATCCTGCCTGCTAGTAGGTAAGCCAAGGTGACTCGTGAAGATGTGGTTAGGGTTAGGGTTAGGTGAGAAACTGTGGAGCGCTACGGATGAACTGGTGAAGCCCATGTGGATGATTATACCAGAAATCCTGACCTACCAGTACTCGACATTTTAAATGATCTAGATAATTAAAACACCTCCACAGATGCAGAGTATTCATAAACTTTCTGGTTTGCCAACCACTGTGGTCTGTGACTGGTCGTTTTCCAATTATTCAGCCAATCAGCACTTTCACTAGCCAATAAATAAAAAAAAGCAAAAAAAAACAAAAAACAGTGAACCCAACATTCTAGCTATACAAGAAAACCCCCTGATTTATGCCCTCATCATAAATTGTTGGTTTGACACAAAGTGGTTTGAACCTCCAACACATCCACTGTATTTTCATGTGGAAATTTCATTAATTGAATTCAAATGTCACTAATAGACACAGTAAATGATATAATTACATTCAAGGGATTAGCTCAAGACAAAAGAAGAAGCCAGTTTAACAGGAAGGATCATTTTTGTAATGTCATGTCATGGACCTATTCGAATTAAACCAATCAAATGCCAATATAATTAAATCATGTTGCAATATATCGACTTGTTTATTTATTTAAGCCTGTGACCTTCCAGTGCAATGAAGATGGTTTGTTACTTCTGGATTCTTGGAAAACGTGCTTCCATTATCAAAGGACAGTACATTTTCAAACACACTTTTCACTTTTGCACCACCTTGACGTTTTCGGCAGCAGCTTGCGAACCCGTAGCTGAAAAGTGAGCAGCTTTGTGTGTGGTGACTGAGGTTTGCGTAACACTCAGGCACTCTGTGACAGGACCTGTCATGATGGCATTTGTGAGTCACGGCCATGAGGCTGATTACGCCTTCTGAAACTGGTCTCTTTGCTTTGTTTTGCCCGTTATCTATATTTCAGGGTGGCCTTGCTGAGTGATGTCATGTGAAACATCGCCGACAGCAAAGAGAGCAAAAAATAATTGCAGTAGCCCCTTTGATTAGGTAAAGAAAAAAGTGCATAACGGCTGATGTGTATGCTGAATCGCTGAAGAAGGCGGTGAATGAAAATGTGAGGCGCAATATCAGGCTTCAGCTTGTTCTCATTTTCTCCCCCAGTCACATGTATCTGCTTACTAAACCTTACCTCATACACATGAGCTCATCTTTTCTTTCATGCTTAATTGCTCCCTTGTCCTACTGTTTCTATCTTTCTTTTTCTTTTCTGCCTTTGTTTCATTACCCAGTCACTGTTTAAACACCTTCCCACCCAGCTGTACTCATAAGCGTGTATCTGTGTGGGCTTGTTTGGCGTGAGTGTGTGTTTGTGCTTGTGCATATGTCTGCAAGTGTGAGATGAATGATCAAGAGCCAGGCTGAAGCTCTTAACCTGAGGTGATGATGTCATTGCCCTTGCTTGCCAGCCTTACTTGGAAATTCAGCTAACGCTTTCCAGATTTTGCAAGATTCCAAAACAGCATTGATAATTAAACAGTTATGCTAACATCTTCTTGTTTTCATCCACTTATCTTCCTTGTTTCCTTACACACTAAATAAGGACATTGGAGATTTAAACGTGCACATTAGCTCAGGGCTAATTTGGTGCCGTGTTTAGATGTGATGTAATGCGTCGCTTAAGAAAGCGTGGAGGCCGAACAGGCTTTATTAGTGCTGCAAGATCCAAAAATACACTGATGTAGGTTGTGAAATTGACTGGCTCTAGGCGGATCATTGGTGTCCAAGTGCAGTCCACGCTCTTGTATCTGGTGTATTTAAAGTTGTTAACTTTATCATTTTGAGATACACATCAGACTAGTTTGGACGCATGTGCATAAAAGTGAAGAAAAGTGTTTCTAAGTGGGTGTGTGTGTGTGTGTGTGTGTGTGTGTGTGTGTGTGTGTGTGTGTGTGTGTGTTAGGGAGCATGCCCTTGGCCCGTGGTTGGGTGGTTTGTTCTCGTGGTCCACTTCATTCCCACAGTGTGATGCTGGATACTGAGAGGAGATGAGATCATGCAGGAAGCCAGAGAGCAAGAGAGCAGAGAACCAGACACTGACACCGTATTTGGTCTCTTAAAGGGCCAGACGTCCAATTTCACCAGACCCACCAGATTTCTCATTCCCCCTCTACACTGTGAAAAAAAAATGCTGATATCATTTCTCAAAATACAATCTACTGCTGACTATAAAGTTATTTTGAATTATTGCTAAAGCTCGGATGTTGACACTCTGGCAATTGGTCCAAGAGCCAAGTTTACTAAAAAGAATGTAGTCTCTCATTCTCCATGGAGTTTCATGTTCTCTAACTCTGCGTCTGTTAGTCTACTTAACCTCCCCTCGGACTGGCAGGATGCGGAAGCTCGGCTGTGTATGTGGAGCCGATGTTTGAGCTCTCATTTGATTTTGTGTTTTCGGATGTTAGGAAAGCCCCTCCATTGTTACCGTACAACAATAATGCGGTGTCTACTTCAGCCTACCAATACATGTACCCAAGTTGAATAGTGGATTTTATAATCATGTTAATGGATAATGTTTTTTTTTTTTCACTTTATTTTAAGCCACAATTTCTTTCTTTATGTCTCTTCTTAGGAGGCTTCGCAGCCTTCTCTTCATGCTTCCCGGATGTCTGTGAGAGTAAGCCGCCACCTTATCTTCCCCTCAGTCTGTCTCAGCCGTGCCTACCTGTAGCTAACCTGGGCCCGACTCGAATACTGCCTCACCTCTACCTGGGCTCACAGAAAGATGTCCTTAATAAGGTAAGATGTGGACTCTGCGCAGTTAGCAAGCAACAGATTTCAGCTAATCCTGCATTGCCTAGCATCACAGCATCCCTATTATTAGAAGACAGTCACATGGACGTAATACAAAAGGAAAAATTAACAAATGTTTACATTGTACCATACTCCTCATACTCCTCCCACAGCTCGGTTTGTTCCAATGAGGAGCTTCACTGTGCCCCTGAATGCCTGTCAACTATTTTTCGTCTCCCTGTATTTATTTCTATTTCTTGTTTTCTGCCCTTGCAGATTTTATTGTCTATTCTTAGAATACATTCATATTTTAGTTGCTAATCATAATACACTACTACACTGCATAAAGTAAGCCAGCTGAAACAAAAAAAATCACCCAATATAGTCAAATGGATAGAAATTAGATACTGTGCTTCTTGAATACTTCTACTCCAATTGCCCCAGAAATCTGAAAACTAATGGTAAATTCTCCAATAAACCCTGATTTAACATCCATTCACACACATGCACACAAATAAACTCTCAAGAGTTTCCATTCACAACCTATGAATGGCTTATCTAACAATTTGTGCAGTGTGATTTTGTCGACTTCCGTTAAAAGCTGTTTTATCTGCAGACCTCTACACCAAATGTCAAATATCAAAGACATATTCGACATATTGGCATTTAACCTTGAGGACATTTTTTGCTCATCAGTAAATCATTTCAGCATTGTGAATATTCTGTTATCACCTTTTCTAAGAAACTGAGCATGAATTTGACTTGGGGTGAAAGGAAATACCATCAACCGTCAAAACAAGTGCTCTTAGCTGATATCTCTAGCAAAGTATTTTGTCTTGGCATTCCATCATTGTGTATCATATCATACAGCGAAAGAGATAAGGGACGTTTGTATGATCCAAGATTATCTTGCCAGTTCTGATTTTCCATTCAGTCTTGCATTTTTTTCCCCCTCAGGAAATATGCCGCTGATGTCAAGATCTGTTTTTTTAAACAGGAACTGATGGCGCAGAATGGGATCACTTACGTCCTGAATGCCAGCAACACCTGTCCGAAGCCAGATTTCATCAGCGAGAACCACTTCCTGCGCATTCCCGTCAATGACAGCTACTGTGAAAAGCTGCTGCCCTGGCTGGAGAAAACCAACGAATTCATTGGTAAGAATGTTTTCCTCAGAATATCACCATATGGCTTGCTGATGCCGCACAGAGGGTCAGACTTGACTGAGTCAACCCAGAATAGCTCAACATTTCTGCTTACAGTAATGACAAAGGTTAGGATTATGTTAGACCAATTCAAGCACCACTTTATGGGAGGTCTGAATTGATGTCAGCACTTGAGCTGCGCTGAAAATATAAACCTAGTGTTGTAATAGCATTCTGGTTCTGACTGTTTTTCCTTATCCTTCTCTTTCCTTTCTTGTGCAGACAAAGCCAAAGTGTCAAACTGTAGAGTCATCGTCCACTGTCTGGCTGGAATTTCTCGATCTGCAACCATTGCCATTGCTTACATCATGAAAACCATGGGGTTGTCATCGGATGATGCCTACAGGTAAAAACAATTATGTAACGTCTGTTTTTTCAGTTGTCATTTACAGTATGTCATGCTTCATGTTTATTTAATGTTTACACACCAAATGACAGACCAAAACTAGCCAATATTTGCCAAAATTTCAAGGCGTAACCCAAATATATGTATATCTGAAATGTTGACTTTGGAATTATGACTAATGCTGAGTATATATGACTTGCTCTGGACTGTTTTTGGTGAAAAAGTTTCACCTTGCTTATGAGCCAACAAGTTGAACCAGCCATTTTTAAGTAGAAAAACATACAAAAAAACACACAGAAAGGGGCCTGGGGACTTACAATTAGGAATCACTGTCTTGAAGGGAAATTAAATCCACAAATCATGTTTTCTTTACTTCCCCTAGATTTGTGAAAGACCGTCGGCCCTCGATATCTCCTAATTTCAACTTCCTTGGCCAACTCCTGGAGTTTGAGCGAGACTTAAAGCTCAAGACGCCCTTAACCTGCAACCCTCTGAGGTCAACAACTCACCATCCTGAGGTGACAGAGGTCAACATAGAGACTGTAGAACAGAGCAAAGAGAAAAGCCATTCTCATCAAAGAATGCAGGAAACTATGGTATTAAATGTCAAGCCACCGTCACCTACCTCACTACGAAAAGACCTCAGCAGCCTTCATCTCTCTGCAGACCAAATTCTCCACAACAACCAGCTCAAATGTTCCTTCCAGCTCGACATCAAGTCTGTCTACTCATCAAACCAGCATCTCCGAACCTCCCCTAATAACTTGCAATCAGACTCAGAAACCATGCCCATGCTTTTCAAACTTGACAGTCCAAAAAGCACCAGCAGTATGTGTTCGTATTCTCCATCCCAAGAAAGCCCAAGGAGCCCCAAGCCAGAGTTGTGGCGATCATCAGTAAGAGAATCTACACAGAAAGACAGTGGCACCTTTGAGAGGTTATCGACCACAACTCTGTCTCTTAACCTCAGCCTGAATCGGCAAGTTCCAGTTGTTCAGGATCCCGTTCATAACGCCAACGTCAAGTCGTCTTCATTCCTCAGCTTGCCCCTGACTACATCTTCTGTTTGGACCAAGCACAGAGGAGTGACTCAAGCCACGACGCCTGACACACCCACTGAAGACCACCCGTGGTTCTTCAACTCAGATCTGGACTCTTCCGGGTCGGGTTCTGGGAGTGCTGTGAGGTTTGGAAGTGCTCCCAGCTCCGGTGTGATTCAAGTGGAGACACAGTTCAAACGAAGAAGCTGCCAGATGGAGTTTGAGGAGAGCATCAGCACAACAAGAAGCAGTGAGGACTTTGGAAAGCTTGGGAAGCAGTCTAGCTTTTCAGGCAGTATGGAGGTCATTAAGGTGTTATGACAGAGAGCCTGAACTTACATTGATCATCTTAAAGCCTCTCTTGATTAAGAGACTGAGAAAGAGGACAGATAATTTATTACAGAGATTTATTTGCAAAAATCTGTACAGAGAGGTCAATGTTTGGAGGTGAATCTCAGAAAGAACATGTTGCATGCATACTTGCATGCATACATTAACCCATGCGTTATGTTCTCCAAAGGACAGTAGACCTGAAGGCCTATTGTTATGATAGAAATGAAGGATGGATTACATAAGCCATACACCAAAGAATAAATATGCCTGAGGTACCCTTCACTTGAAGGATACATAGTATGAACTATTTATGTTACAGCATGGCTATTAAAAATACAAATGAATGGGCTATTTATATAGCGCAGGATCATTTATGACCGAGAACAAGGGTGAGGTAAAATATTTGCTGTATTATATTTAGGCTCCATTGGAAAATGACCTTTAATATTGTCAGTGGTGTTACCAACTGCCTCTGTGATTTAATATTAGTTTGTGAAAGTAGACTGCATGTGTTGAGCGGAGATGAACTCTCAGCTGTACTACTGTGCACTGGGCATGCTCAGAAATGACTGGCGACCTACAGACAGACAAGCTGCATCCTAGCAGTACAAAGCTTTATGTGTATCCAGAAGTACCTGCATATATATACACATCAATTTCAGTGGAGTATTTAATGTTTCATGCATTGTTGTTTTAAATTATTGTATCAGTTTCATTCTGGTAATGAGCAATAATATAATATTTGAAGACTTACCTTCTTTGTCTCTGTTTGATTTTGTGAAAAACAAGCAAATAAAACTGCACATTTATTGATTTTACTATCAGGGATTCTTAGCATATCTTGCTTTTTACCCAAGAATCAATGCCTGGAGCAAAGAATTACAAATGAACATGAACAATGAATATATAACGAATTAGGTTATGTGGATCACTTCATTTTCAGCGACAGCTCTTATTAGTGTAGTAGCTTTTGCTTCAGTTTGTGTTCTACAGTACAGTGCATACATGCATTTTCCAAAATGCCACATCCAACATATGAGAATTAAAGAGGATATAAAATCCTTCCAGGTAAAAGTTGGTGAACATATTCAACTGTACCCACATACATGCTCCAATTCTTAGCTATCATTATCATACGGTATATATGTGTTCAATCTTAGCCTATCTCTACCTAGCCTTTAATAAACCTGAAATAGGTAGTACAGCTAACTAGTTAGAGTTTTATTATTTTCGTTGTCTTGGATGGAAGTTGTGTTCATTTCGCAGCCATAAAGAAAACTGTGGTTGGTAAGAGAAAGCAGGGCTGTGAGAAACTTCCAAAATTCACACTCGGAATAGACATTGGAGCATGATGTGGGTTTTTCCTATTGTAGGTTTTCCCAATCAGAAGGTCATAATTTCAGTTATTTGAATACTGTGACTTCAAGCCTGGAATATACAGTACTTGCTTTTAATTATGCATATGCTTACTCAACATGGCTCCCGGTTGCTTCCACTGCTGGACTGTCACTTGTTCACATCATCAGAAATGAATGCTCCCATCCAAATGGTGTAATACCAGCATAAATAGTGGGGGCGCTGTTGTATAGTGTGATGTCACATACACAAGTAAGATGTTCCAGTGATGTTCAGGATGTCCAGGGATGTTTCAGCCCGACTCTGTACCCCTAGTGCACAGGTCACAATGTCCACTAGGCGCAGTTTTCTAACCCTGGTCCTGGGGTACGCCCTGTCCTGCATATTTTAGTGTTTTCTCTGCTCTAACACACCCACGTCCAAGTCAGGAAGGGCTGTTAATTAGCTTATTAGCTGAATCAGGTATGGTAGAGCAGGTAAAATTATGTGAACAGTGATGCTTGTGTAACAGCTGCATGCCCACGCTTACAGCATAATTGAAGTGTATTTGCAGTCTTACAGACGACATGCTGCTTATAGCTGCCAACCCATCATATGATTAAAATCGTTTACTAAATATAATGTTAGTTATGTTCAGGAAATATTATACTAAGAAAGTGTTCATGATAGAATGCACACACATGAGCTTATATTCATTTGCTAGCACTGATGTAGTGAGCATCAGATGTGTAGGTTGGGTTGTGGTGTGGGTTGGTACAAAGTGGGTCTCGCTGCTTACACCTTTTCCAGAGAAATAAGAGGTTTCCCACGAATGTTGTTCATGCTTATATATACATTTATGTGTGATGTGAGCCTGAATAGCTACCAGTTGCCAAAACAGAGGCTGAGGTAGTCAAGCTTGTAGCCCAGTTTTTTTTTTAAAGGTATAATACAACAGTAAAGCAATTAGAAAATCTCAAATTATGATTTATCAGTTTTGGCCAGTAATAAGAAAGCTAGAAAATAACCCATCATCTGGCCAGATGACAGTAACAACACTAGAAAGTGTTTAGCAGATACAATTTTGTACAATTCACTCTCTTTCAAACACTATGAGAGACCGGTTCCCCCATATGACCCCTAAATCTACACCTGCGGTACCACCTAAGGATTAAAAATTAAACATTTTTCATGTTTGATACAGAACGTGAACCAAACACATCATGTTTCATTTTCGAATAATCCACAATGACGTCTAAGATCATCCAATCACAGGATTACTTTCTATTCTAAGAACAAAACACAAAAGAAGTGGTCAGGCTGCTTTTAGTGTTTATGCTCCTAAACTGTCGAACTCTCTCCCGCAAGACACACATCTTCAGACTGCGATTACAAAAACAGCTTCAAAAAGACATGATTTTCTCTCTTTGTGCACTTTGCCCTATTTAGCGTTCTATTCAGTTCTAAGTGACACATTTTCTTAAATTTTAATCAAGCAAGTGCAATGCTAAAAAAGATTGTTAATCATAATAATAATAGTATTTATACAGCACCTTTCATACATTAAAATGCAGCTCAATGTGCTTTTCTCTAGTTTTATTTATTTAATTATATTAATTATTATTTTTGCATTATTTTTTTTTTCTAAACTACAGTTCCCTGCTTCAGCTATTTTATTACTATTATTATTTTAGCTTAATTAATTACTTAATACTTTATTATTAGTAGTAGTAGTAGTAGTAGTAGTAGTATAACTTTTTTTGTTCTTTTAAAGCACTTTGAGCTGTATTTTAATTTATGAAAGTTGCTATATTTATTGCTATTTTTTATTTTATTTATTTATTTATTTTTTCATTTTATATTATTATTATTATTGGGTACCTACAGGACTAGCGATTAGGCCTCTGTGCTCTCACCTCTGCAGCCTGGATTCCAGGGAACTAACCCCAGCCACTGGGGTTGCACAAGACAGTGCGCTCCCAGTGCCGGTCCCAAGCCCAGATAAAATCAGGGAAGGTTGCGTCAGGAAGGACATCCAGTGTAAAAACTGTGCCAAATCAAATACGCGGACCAAAGATCCACTGTGGCAAACCCTAACAGGAGCAGCCGAGAGAACAACAACAACATTATTATTATTATTATTATTAATTTAGCATTGTTTTAGCAATGTACTGTTTTGGGTACAAATTGGAAATGCCTACTTTAGACACTGAATACTGAAGATGTATTCTAAAAGGAACAAAGTGGCCTTTTAATCTACCTGCATGTAGCTTTCTGACTCATTAGTACCTAAGAGCTCCTATTCTCAAGCAAAGGTCATGCGGTGCATGTCAATACGGGCCACTCATCCACTGCGAGACTTATTTCTGGCATTGCTCACTTGCCTGTATATTCATGCTGACTACACAATTAACAAACACTATAACAATACCCAAACCGCTTCTAGCAGACTGACTCAGCACCAGCCAGCAATAGATTAGCGCATGAGAGTTAATTGCTATTAACCATCTGCTACTGTTGCGATCAACATCTAAATCTAATTGTGCATAAGCGATATTTGTTGCAGTAAGTGTTAAAGTCCAGTGTGTTGTAGTGCAGACATGAAGATTTAGACTGGATGATTATGGACTTTCCGTTCTGGAGTTCGGGACAGACGTACAGTAAATCTGTGTTTATTATTCTATACCAGTCAAGTCCATGAAGCATAGTCAGGTATCTGTGATTATTTTTTATTCTTGTTGTTGGTACAATGATGGAAATTATCAACCATCAAGGCTGTTATATTTATGACTGAGTTGTTTGAATAGATTAGAGAGCATCAGTGGAATTAGTTTTACAGTCAAAGGCTTAAAAAGGTTTAAAAACCCCTGTTCTATACACTTCATGTGCGTGTGTGTGAGGGAGTGTGTGTGTTGGTCAACCTTTGTAAGCAGAATTGAATGGAACCCTCTCTGCTAATGAGGTGATGTGTTTACGATGGATTGTTTTAGGCGTGTGCACATCGCAACATACACATGCTTACTAATTTCAACCTGCAAAATTTACAACCATCACTGACTGGTCCAAATCTACGAGCACTAATTGTATGTTACATGCCAGATTCCTTGTTTCGTTGTAATCAGCGAGGAGACATAAAGCATGAGTATGAATGTCGTAACTCAAATTCGGTTGTTCGCGGTTGGCATCAGCTGCCTAATGTACGCATTAGGTCATAATGGCATCATGCTTACAAACTCGTATAAGCACTAAAGCGCTATTTACAGTAGATCTGCCATTGCAGTAGATATGATCTAATAGCTTGCTTTCATAGCAGGTCATGTGCAGTGTAAATTCTGTAATTCTGTCTGCATGTAATAAGTGTACAAGAATGAGAGAAGACTGAGTGTGTGCGTGTGTGTGTAAGCCTGTGCGTGAGAGTGGGTGAGCAGTGGAGAATGGGAGCAGTTGATTGTAACCAGACGTGAGTGTGTAATGTGGCGGTCTGGCGCCTGGACGCAGACCTTCTATATGGAAACTGTTAAAGTCTCATTACGTCACCAGCCGAGTTGCTCTCCTTTCCATGATCCAGAGCGAGTGAGTAATGCAGCCTTAAAAATAAACAGCACTTCTCTCTCTCTCTCTCTCTCTCTCTCTCTCTCTCTCTCTCTGTGTTTTTCCTTTGCACTCCTCCGTTGAACCTATATAACCCCCAGCTCCAGAGTACTACTTTTTCTACTTTCAGCCATCAATCACAGGCAAAAAGGAAAATGAAGCAAGGACGTAAATGTGACAGAAAAGATTGAGGAAAGTTATCTGCAACGGATGGTGTGCTGACATTTCGGTAACACAACCACCCCCTCCCCCCCCACGCTCCACTTGTTAATAAGCCAGAGATATCGAGTCCTTTGCTTCATATGGAGGAATTATCATTTGCCTCAAACGCATTTTAGATCTGCGCTCTTGCATCACCTCTTGGTCTTGTCAAGGAAGAACGGCGCACTCATCACTTTCATGCTCCAGAATGAGTTCAGAAATTAAATTACACTGCTGCGTAGGCATGCTCCGAAACTAATATCACATTCGTTCAGCAAGTTGAAAAACAGTCTTTATCTTTTTTCTTCCAATGCTAAATCTTACTGCAATGCATATACATACTTAGTGATACATACCAAGCATCAAAAGTTTTACACAATGGGGTTTTATTTTTGTCCTGTTCAAGATGCCTGGTTCCTGCTTCCTGTGCCTTTTCCTCTGCCTGTCTGCCCTTTTCTGCCCTCAAAGTCACCCAAGCTTCAGGGATCATGCCTATTTTTGCAGCCCAAGCGAACAGCGATAGCCCCCTGTCCCATTTATTATGGATGAGGATGCAATGTAATGCTTTCTCAACCCTTACGTCCTTTAATGGGCTCTTGCATAACAGCGCCATTTATGAATAAATAATGTGATTACAGTTTAGCTTTTGTCAGGCAGACAGAAGCATCAGACATGGCGTCAGTGCCATTCAGCTTCTGCAGGATTTATGGTAATCATACATCTATTTGTACAAACTGAACATAACAACATACATAGATATGTATAAAATTCAGTAACAATTTTGTATTCAAAATTATTTTTCTCACTGTAGAGGAAATGCATGGTTATAGTTATCTACATGTTTTTGTCTTTAATTATCTCTTAAAACATTTTTGTCCAAAAGATAAGTTTCCACATTTCAAAAATTAAATTAAACTGAAATTCCAGATATATTTGGTGTATTAAGGTTGCTTTTTTAGCTTTTTATGCGTAGATTCAAGGCTAATATAGCTGACGATTCATGAATGTTTAGCATTAGCGGCTAGCTTAGGTTTCATGTTGTAGTTATCTAATTATTTTGTCTTCCAAACCCTGATTATTAAAAATCTCTAAAAATATTTCAGACCAAAAGTGATATTTATGCAGTTTTTAAATTTACTCCAAATGTAAATGAACGTTGAGACATGTTTGGTGTAGCAAGTTTGCTTCTTTAGTTTTGTGCTGTAGATACAAGGGTAATATACAGTAGCTAACAATTAAGGATAGCATTAGCTGCTAGTTTAAGTTTGCTGTATACATTATTTTCCTCCAAAACATTAATTATTAAATATCTCTAAAAAAAAATGTTTCAGACCAAAAGGGAAGTTTGTATGTTTTTAAAATTTACCCCAAATGTAACTGAAAAAAGCTAAAGCAAGTTTGTTGTCTAAATGTAGCTTTTTTAGTTTTGAACAGAAGCTAACTTGGAGACTAATAATTGTAGCTAACAGTTAAGAAACAGCCAGTAGTTTAGCACTGTGCAAACCACAGACCCAACTCCTTCCACACTCACTTCAAAAGACATTAAATTCAAACTTTTTACTGTATAACATGCTGTTAGATATATAAATCTATATACACAGAAATGAATGAACAGAAATGTATATAACTTCACAGAGTTTAGCTAACTCCTGCTGCATGTTAGCGAAAAGCTGTTTGTCTGTGGGTCAGGGTTGGGCATTAGGTTAGTTAGATACACTTTTAGATACACTTTTAGAACAAAAAGCTTCTCACATCCTAAAGTGTTCTTTGGGGTTTTATTTAAAATCCTTCAAAACAGGTTTTTTTCCTTTTTAGAAGGAAGTTACGGTAGTGCCACACTAGAACTATTACCTTTGCAAAGAATGCTTGTATTCTTTATTTATGACAATATCACTTATATTCATATTACTTTACCACAATACATTTTGTAATACTATTCTATGATTCTACTACGATGTTGGACTTTCAAAATAATAAATATTTAAGTGTCAAATTTTCAGTTTTGCAATTTAGCAGGTTTGAGTGAACATTTTTGGTCTGGTTTAGATTATAGGTCAAGGCTCCTTGTTTTTTTTTCCTTTATTCATAAATTCCATCAGTACTGATTTATTTATGAACATAATCCAACTACTCAATTATTAGACTAATTACTTCATTGTCTACAATAGTGTTCTGGCTATTTATTGGACTCTTAGAAGTTTTTATTGCTGAACCTTATTATTTACAAAGTGCTAGTTTTTCACGTACTGAGGTTTGGATTTAACAAATTCATGTCAAGTGACCAGTCAAACAGGTTAATAAATATAAGAACTTAATGATAAATATAATAACATTGATAACAGTGGATTGTGATTTTCAACACTGTAACAACAACAACATCAAATCACAGACTTCATTTTGAGAACCACTTGTATAGTTGTATATTATGTGGACTTATGTGAACTTATTCTATTTTATTCTAATGCAGTACTGGATGCAAACATGTCTTGGCTGACTGACAGATTATATTTGTAAAAAATATGCAAAGAAATGTGCAAAAGTGTATTTATGGCCATACTGTGACTTTAACAACATATGTATTGACTCATAATACATACCATTACATTTCCATCCTGCTTGAAAGGTGATGCTAAGTGATGTTGCCCTGCGTGTTGGTAGAGGTTACAGAGTGCAAGCTGGAGCAAAGTGCTTGTGTGTGTTGGTCGGGGACGTCGGAAGTGTGGAGGTGAGGTCATCGCTCTGAATGAGCTGAGCTGGTAGCGCAAGCTCCGGCTGCAGGCTCGGATGTTTTGCGATCGATCGAGTCTGAGTGCCCTTCGTCTGTCCTGTAGGTGTTATTTCAGTCCCGCAGCTCGGAGACTGAAGTGTTTCAGTAAGTGTCGAGCGCCAGTCTGACACCAACGCTGCAGTGTCATCGCACACACAGAGAAAAACATCATGTCATCAAACTTCCAGCTTACTTCAGTGCTTTTCTTTCAGGGGTTTAGTCTTTGTAGAAAACAGGCAGGTCAAAAGGAGGTGAGCGATGCAGTGTGCAGTCTTGGAGGATTGATAAGAACGCCAGTGAGGCAGAGCTGCAAGACAAGTTCTCTCTAGGTCCTGTTTCTTTTGCCCTTTTATCTTACAAGAGATTGTTTTTTTCAGAATCTACATTGCAGCAAATACATTTCATACACCCTATATGCAAATACAGGATAGGTGTGAATATTATGAACCAGTTTGACTAGTATGCAGGCCTAAATGCCAGGCTGTGTCCTGCACATACATATGTTGCATAACTATTCAACCCCCCATGAACGTTTCCACATTTGTAGTGTTACAACCTGGAACTGAAATGGACTTCATTGGGTTTAGATGAAAAAATGTAGAAGTATTCAAGAGTCCCATTGCTGAGAAACTTCTGAATTAGTTCTGATGCAAACACTTGCAATTAGAAGTTAGATAAGTAGTTCAATGGAGTCCACGTGTGTGTATGTGACAGATGATCTCAACATAATTGCAACCTGTTCTTGGAAAGCCACAGAGTTTTTCAGAGAACGTACCTGAACAAACATTTCCTGAACAAACAAATGTGCTGCCAGTAATTCAAATGATTAATATTTGTTCTATTACATTAGCATTTATATTCAAGGACTTGCGTGATGAACACATCACATTATGCAAGACTAAAAATGTAGTAAATGGATTAAAAACATGTTGAACGACGTTCACATGTTATACGAGGAGGCGTTTATTTAACATTTTTGGAATGAGTCTCCAGTGTAAACATTTTCAAGTCAAGTATCAAGTGGAGTTTATTGTCATTTCAGCCATATACAAGTACATAGTGAAACGAAACAGGACCAAGGTGCTACATAAGA
>CM074950.1:22707268-22734730 GCA_037577455.1 Pangasius macronema
TGAATGCTGAACTGAAGTCTATGAACAGCATTCTAACATAAGTGTCTTTATTGTCCAGGTGGGTGAGGGCCAGATGGTGGGCGGTGGTGATGGCATCATCTGTTGTGCGGTTGGAGCGGTAAACGAATTTTGTACCTGTCAGAGGTAAAGCTGCAACTTAAGGTTTCCTGGCACGGAGGAGGTGGTACTTTACAGTTTCTGGGAAATAAGCTGCATTTTTGTCTTATGAACTTCAAGAGAAAGTGAGGGAATTAATGTTTACAACTGTTATAGAGAAAGTGATGTTTTGCAGATGTTCGACAACATTAAGCGTAACTGTAAACAGATACGAAATGTCATTCGTTAATTAAAAAAACAAAAACAAAACATAAATGAGCAGTTTCTTATGTTTTGCAATATACAACAGTAATAGGCAGTAACAGGCAATAATATTGAAAGTCCCAGTGCAAATCACTATAAATTAGTTTCTAACAACCAGCATTGTCCTGAGGTTTTGCTGTCATGTGTATTTATTGCATATTTTGCACTTACACTCTTGTGTATTGGCATGTTATGTAGTAGTCCTACCATGGCCATGAAGAAACAACATTTGATTCCAGATTATACAAGTTCTACAGCAGAATGACAGTAAAACCCACTTGTCTTGCTTCGACTTGAATATGCTGCTGTCACGCTTCTGATTATTCGCATAACTTGTGAATCCAAGCTTGCAGAGATTCAGCCTTCTGTTTATTAACATTGGATGTCAGTATTTTATCAAAGCTGTGATCTAATTATTACATGGGAAATGGAAAACTGTGATCACTAGTTTTTTGATCTTCAACATTTTCAAGGCTTTTCAAAGCACACAATGAGATCCTCATGGAGTAGCTCCTTACTGTGTACGATCAGCGCCATCTGGTGTGTGTTCGTGGTGTTGAAAAGCCTACCATTAACAGTTTAATAAAGCTGGCTATGCTGGCTCAATGTTTGTGTTTCATTTCATGATCTTTTTACCTTAGTAGGATAATTGCAGAAGGTTGCACCTCTTCCTCCTCATATGACCTAATGCTCTAAGAGTCCCAAAGGTGCCTAAAGCCAGTTTTAGACTGTGCGATTACAGAGAGCTTTAAGATTACTACTTGTAGCACTGTATGATATCCCAATAACATCTTGGCCAAATTCTGTAACAGACTGTGTGATAATGTGTTCTACATGATTATGTTATTAAGATCCTCTAACAATAAACCTCTAATTAAAGAAAGTTACTACGTTCAGCCTACGTCCTCAACCAGTGTGATATGGGCTCAGGCAGAAAAAAGGGGTTGCATGTTTTGTATACACTAACATATATGTATGGAGTCAAATTTGGGACTTACTGGCCTAATGGTCTGAGAGTCGGACTTGTAACCTGAAGGTGAACCCAAAGGTCGTGGGTTCGGGTCCGGCAGGGATTGTAGGTGGGGGGAGTGAATGACCAGCGCTCAAATTTGGTTTTAAATTTCTGTTCGAGTTCTGCCTTTTCTTTTGTTTTACTTTTCTCCTTTTGCTTTTCTTGTTTTTACTTGCATATTTGTTTTGTCCACTCTTTGACATGCATGGAGACATATTTGGGACTTTTGTGACAAATAGAGGTAAATATCACAAAGCCAAAGTGAACAGTCAGTTCTCAAGGTTGATGTGTTGGAAGCAGGAAAAATGGGAATGCGTAATGATGTGAGTGACTTTGACAATGGCTACACAACTGGGTCAGAGCATTTCCAAAAAATGGTCTTGTGGGGTGTTCCCCGTATGCAGTGGTTAGTACCTACCAAAAGTGGAAACCAATGACAGGGTAATGGGCGCCCAAGGCTCAATGCTCCACATGAGGAGTGAAGGCATTCCTGCCTGGAACAGATCCCACAGAAGAGCTACTGTAGCACAAATTGCTGAAAACTTTAATGGCTATGATAGAAAGGTGTCAGAAAACACAGTGCTTTGCAGCTTGCTGCATATGGAACTGCATAGCCGCAGACAGGTCAGAGTGCCCATGCTGACTCCTGTCCACCAGCGAAAGTGTCTACAATGGGCATGTGAGCATCAGAACTGGACCATGGAGCAATGGAAGAAGGTGGCCTGGTCTGATGAACCACGTTTTCCTTTACATCATGTGGACGGCCGGGTGAGTGTGCATTGTTTACATGGGGAAAAGACGGCACAAGGATGCACTACGGGAAGCAGACAAGCTGGCGGAGGCAGTGTGATGCTCTGGATAATGTTCTGCTGGGAAAACTCGAGTCCTGGGATTCATGTGGATGTTACTTTGACCCATAGCACCTACCTAAACATTGTTGCAGACCAAGTGTACACCCCTTTATGACGATGGTATTCTCTAACGGCAGTGGCCTCTTTCAGCCCTGCCACACTGCAAAAAAATTATTCATATTAATGTTTTTATCAAAATTGCCAATAGTTTTCTGTCTCAATAAAGTCTCAGTAATAAAAACAAAATAGCACAGAATACTATCGTTTGAAAAATACATCTCCCATCAACCCCGCGCGCGCGCGCTGACCACAAACCCGGAAGTGCTTGCGGTTCAGCGCCGGAGCTGTGTTTACTTCCGGACTTCCTGTATATGGCAGATCTGGATAAGAGCAACGGCGACCTGAGCGAGATCTCGTGCGCTGTGAACGCACAGGCGACAGGAGCTTCTCGGAGGAAATGTAGAGTGCGTTTGTGACTTTCAGCTTCGAGACGCATCGAGAGGCAGCCTGGCTTTGGAGAGGAAGAAAGTAATCTCACTGCTGCCCTTTTTACGCCAAAGTCAATGCGCTCCATCATTACAGTGCTGGAGCTGCTTTACCGGCACTTTTCAAACGCATCGCATCACTAACACACACTGATCTGGGTTCAGTTCAAACCAGGGAGTTATCCAGAAGCATCTGAAGAGGGTACAGGAGAGCTTTGTGGTCGAGCTGCTTCACCTGGAGTGAGAGAAAACCCCAAATAAAAGAAGGAAGGGGACGGAAGTGTGTCCATCCACCCCCTTTCCATCAGTATGGACTGGTTAATGGGGTGAGTAGCCTACTGTTTCATTTAGATAACAATTAAAAATGGCATGTCATGCAGTCAGGAAGACAGTCAGACTTTGTCTTGAGGCGAGGGTAAACAGGAAACTGGGCAAACAAACAAACAAACAAACAAATGTCAGGGTTTGGGGTCCTGCTCCTGTCAGAAGAGCCAGCATACTCCTTCACCATTCTCATGATTCTTCCTAAATCTAACCGTCTGCATATCTGCTGCAATTCTACACTGGCTTTAAATAAACAAATCCACTTCAATCTGCCACTTTGGCTTGCAAATTTTTTCCCCCCTGCTTGGAGAACTCAAGGCGGGTCAGAGCGTCCCACACCGGCACATCTTCCCATAGCTATTTATACTCTCCATCTCTCAGCTCTTTCTTCAAGCGCCTCTCTTTTTTTTCCCTTCCCAGATGGACTAGTTAGCAGTCAGATGTCTCACGCGTCTGCCTACTCGACTTCAGTCCATCGTTGTACACTTGAGTGCAAAAGTTTGCATACCCTTAGGACAAAGTGTAATTTGCACCATCAGGACATTTAGTGTGTTAGGTTTCCCTGAGCACTCCTTCATTATGACACGTAGCAGAAATAGTCTAACGGTGTATGTTAAAATGGCAGCACAGACCATTTTCGTCCCTGCTTGTAATGTTTTTAATCTGGCAGCTTTTGGAGCTTCTCAGTTGTACCTAATTATTTGGCTCGTCATTGTTCCTGGTACAACTCCGGTGACTGAGGAGGATTTCTGACTTTTGGTTCGTTTCCAATGATTCTGTCGATTTCTGATTGTTTTTTATGTTACTCATCACTTACTTTTTAATCACTGTTGAGTGATTTGGGTGGGGTGAGAGGGTGGGGGTGTGTGAAACCACACAGGTGTGTAGTCTAACGCTGAATTCGACTTAACTCTGAACTCTGGGCAGATGAAACTCAGAATTATGTCATTTTCAGTTCCTGCATTCGAGGTACAAAGCAGAAAACAAGCATGTTTGTCTGTATGTTTGTCTTTTGCTAGCACCGATCTAGCCAGCTAATGTTGGCCTATATTCACCTCCTGAAAACAGCAAAACCGTATAGTCAGTGTTACAGATTTAACCAGCTGGCATGTCTGTATGTGGATTGATTTTAAAGCAAATACTGGTGTATATGGTATAATTCATTTAAAACTAAATAAATGCTGTTGAAATCTTGGTCGAGGAGATCCATCTCTCCGAGTAGGAATCCACTCTTTGTCTTCATGAGGTTGGAGGTCGTTGGAGGTCAGAAATTCCGTGTTACGAGCTTTATTCAAATGCAGGATAACCTTACGTTGACTCTAGCAGGAAGGAAAGTGGCAATTCATTATCTATGTACGTGTGTGACATAGCGCTGTGATGTCAGCGAGAGACAAAGCAACGGTGCATCAAGTGACATTTGAACTGAGATTCTCTTAATTCAGTGCGAATTCTCTGTGACGACTGGCTTGAATGATTCCGCAGACCAACCGTATGCTGCATGTGGTCCGACGTTTCTTCAGTTCCCCGCTCACAACTTCCCATTTCCTGTTTAAAAAAAATAGACGAATAACTGTGGTTTCACTGTGGCTTATCCTGTCATTTGCAACCTTTCCTCAAATGTATGTAGAGACTTTACGAAGAAAAACTAAAGCTGGGAAGAAAGTAACAGATTATTAGGGCTTCTGGTGAGTGTATGTAACTTGTATGGTTAGCTAGTCTGACAACAAAGCAAGTACGAAGCCATGCACACAACACATGAATCAAACAACCGGTCTTCATGTTTAACTAGTTAGCTGGACATTTCTCAATGAGTGAGTGAACGAATGAAAGGTAGCAAAATGCCCAGACTAGCCCTGCGTACAAGGCTGTACTGTATATAGATAGGGTGTTAGTCTGCTTTCGCAAGTCTTCTGTGAGTCTTCCAGCTGCAGCTTTTCTCATGAACTCTTCAGGCTTGTGTGTTTAGCTCTACTGCATGCTATCATCATCGTTAAACTATCTGGAGCAGTGTTGTTTACACACGCAAACCATACGACCGGCTGTCTGTCGATCGACTCGCCGAAGACTGACTCGACGTGATAAGAGTTAATCCTGGAGAAACGTCACCCCGATAATAATATAGATAAACCTATAGATTTTAACCCCCGACCTCAAACCAGTCGATAATGCAAACACATACAGGTTGGTAGAGACATGGAAAGGGAAGGTCAGATTGAGACGTGTACAGTGTTTAAGCTTTGACAGAAGGTGAATAAGTGTAGCTGGTTCTTAAAAACGAGATGTAACTAAACTTGATTATTTTTGTGAATAATCATAATTGTATTGTATAAATGTCTGGTAAAGGTAAACATTTGGCATTGTCTTACCATAAACTCCCTATTTACTGTCTGTGCCTGCCTGTCTGTCTGTGTCTGCCTGCCTGTCTGTCTGTGCCTGCCTGCCTGTCTGTCTGTGCCTGCCTGTCTGTCCGTGTCTGCCTGCCTGTCTGTCTGTGTGCGCCTGCCTGTCTGTCTGTGCCTGCCTGCCTGCCTGTCTGTCTGTGCCTGCCTGCCTGCCTGTCTGTCTGTCTGTGCCTGCCTGCCTGTCTGTCTGTGCCTGCCTGCCTGCCTGTCTGTGCCTGCCTGCCTGTCTGTGCCTGCCTGTCTGTCTGTGCCTGCCTGCCTGTCTGTCTGTGCCTGCCTGCCTGCCTGTCTGTCTGTGTCTGCCTGCCTGTCTGTCTGTGTCTGCCTGCCTGCCTGCCTGTCTGTCTGTGTCTGTCTGCCTGCCTGCCTGCCTGCCTGTCTGTCTGTGCCTGCCTGTCTGTGTGTGTCTGCCTGCCTGCCTGTCTGTCTGTGCCTGCCTGTCTGTGTGTGTCTGCCTGCCTGCCTGTCTGTGTCTGCCTGCCTGCCTGCCTGTGTCTGCCTGCCTGCCTGCCTGTGTCTGCCTGCCTGCCTGTGTGTGTCTGCCTGCCTGCCTGTGTGTGTCTGCCTTGCTCATGTCCATTCTGAGTCATAACTTCACACTCTGACTTTCTTCAAGTTAGGGCTTAATATAATTTGGCCACAATGCCTCATTCAGGTGTTAATGAATCGTTTATTTTACACAAAAATACATACTAGAAGTCTAGTCATAGTCTTACTGTAAATTCCATGTATTAGAGACAGCATTGGTTTGAAATGTCTTGTAACGTAACACAGGAATGTAACCGACCGGCATATTACAGTCACGAGACACAAGTTTTCAACTCTCACTCCAAGTCTGACGTTTGCGGTTTTGTGTCTCTGCTGCTGACTGATGAGAGATAAACCCACACAAGAACGCACAAAATCTGGCTGAACATTTGCACATGATTATGCATTTATTCTTTTGTTAAACCCGATCAGACAGTCATGTGTTTAATCTGCATTTACACCACACCTTATAAATAACCATACACACATTAGCAACTTCTCCATTAACCAGAGATTTGTAACTTTTGAATTTTAATTTAACAGTCAAGTGATCAGGTTGAGCTCTCTTGCCATACCTGCTAGAGTGTGTGTGTGTGTGTGTGTGTGTGTGTGTGTGTGTGTGTGTGTGTGTGTGTGTGTTTTGGCTCTGGTCATGTCCACTCTTGACCACACGCACTCCAAGAGTGACCTGTGATGCAAATGGGATCGTCTGTAGGCCTGTCAAGCATGCTCACGTGTGTGTGTGTGTGTGTGTGTGTGTGTGTGTGTGTGTGTAAAGGAAAAGAAGTGAGGATGGCTACAAGGCACTGAGTAGCAGTTCAGTTCAATTCTCACGAAGCCAAGTTACAGAAATCCGGATGTAGGTTTAGATCTTAAATGCGGCGGCAGCGTTGAGGAAAAACTTCGAGGCAACATGAGGAAGAAACCTTGAGAGGAACTATATTTAAAAGGAACACATCCTCTTCTGGGTGACACCGGATGGCATGATAACATACGCTATAAAACATGCTATTTAAAATAAACCATTAGTGAACAGTTCTAGAACAATAAAGGCAAACAAAGTATGTGTACTCGGCGATACTGATTCCAAAATGAGTAACTGTAGAAGTAGGCAATCGTGCCGGGGGTGTCATGGAACATTTTTTTATATGTGTTTATGTTTATGCATTCGAGCTGAGATAGGGTTTAAAGGTTTAAAGGTTTAGAGGGTGGAGACGGATCACCCGAGTGAGCAAGCATGGTCGTTAAAGATGCCGAGAATTGCGCCTTGACTCGCAAAGCGAACGAGTGGAAAGTAAACGGGCGTGTCTCGGTGCTCAGTGCTCGCAGAGCTGAAGTGCTCTCATTTATTGCTGTTTCCGTGCACGCTCACTTCACTGCTCCACGGATGCAAATATTTTTGTGAGCCCTTGGTGTAAACTGTTTTGCATGATTTGCATGTGATAGCTTAGTGCTCTTAACGTATGTTAATACTGATCTCACAGAATATCAGCACACGCCTGGAGTTACGCAAGTATACACGTGGACAGCTTAATAAATGTCATCGTGTTCCGTGGGCAGGCTGACCATCTCCATCTCAGCAGTTTGTTTTAAATATATTGCAGTGTGTGTGTTTTTAATAATTGTTATACTCTGGTGGTTTTCTCCAGTCACTCCCATTCCTGGCATCACGCGAGCTTTCACTTTCGCTCCAGAGCTTAGGCGTGTCAGGACAGCCGCACCGACTCCGTCTGTTAAGCTGAACGATGCTGTTCAGGTGCAGCTATGAAAGCACACTTCTGAGTCTCCTCCTCTTCCCAGAACAGAATATGATGATCTGATGGTCAGGTGCTATGCTCCTAGACATAAAAACTGAAAGCACACTTCTGAGGCTCCTCCTCTTCCCAGAACAGAATATGATGATCTGATGCATTGGATGAGTGCAGGCGTAGATGCGGATGCAGTCACGGTTGAGAGCAGGATGTAGTGGTTTACTCTAAACAGCAGTCATTCGACTGAAAAGATGAACACCCGCATACATAATCCAAAGGATTTTTTTTTAAATCACACCTGCGCTGGAATTTGAAAATTCTTTGTATTCCCTGTGCATATACTGCCCCAGTTTGAGATATTCATGTGATTTGTGATTTCCACACACAGCATGGTGCATTAAGAATCGTGATAGACTGAGAGATGGATTTCAGAGGCTTGTTATGCAAACGAGTGGTGAAGCAATGTGATGTCTATGATTAATTATTTTTTTGTAAATTCTCCTATTATTTGGTTATTCACTTTACAGCATGAACTACAGTGACGCTAAAAGCGATTGTGTGAGCCCTCAGTGTTGAAAGGGGTTGAAATGGTACTCAACATTTAAAGGTTTTTTTTTTTGTTTTGTTTTTAAACTGCTGCTCATGCTGCATCACAGGGTGGTGTAACACCCCCTTCCTCGTGCACGAGCTCACAGACACCCACGATTGTGTTGCTGCAATTTAGGGGGTGAGACAGCATGCCATCCCTCCCACCCAGAGAGCGTGAGCGTGGCTGTGGCATCTTCACGCAATCACCGGACGATAGCTTTTCTGTTGTGCCACTTGAGAGCCTTTAGATCACTTTTTTACTTGATTCAAATGTTTTATGTGCCTGTCTGTGTATCTGTCCATATATCTGCCTGTCTGTCTGTATGTGTATGTACCTGTCTCTATCTGTTTGTATGTCTGTTTTTCTTTCAGTCTGTCCATTTATCTGTCTGTCTGTCTATATGTCTATCTGCCCATATATATATATATATATCTGCACCTACCTGTCTCAGTTTGTCTGTCTGTCTGTCTGTCTAACTAGCTGCCTGCCTGCCTGTCTGTCTATCTGTCTGCATATATGTCTGTCTGTGCATCTATCCATGTATCTGTCTGTCTATATGTCTGTCTTTATATCAGTTTCCCTATCTGTCTGTCTGTCTGTCTGTCTGTCTGTCTGTCTATCTGCCTGTTTGTCTGTCTGTCTGTCTGTCTAGCTAGCTAACTAGCTGCCTGCCTGTCTGTCTGTGCATCTATCCATGTATCTGTCTGTCTATATGTCTGTCTTTATATCAATTTCCCTATCTGTCTCTGTCTGTCTTTCTGCCTGTCTATCTATCCATCTACCTGTCTGTCTGCCTGTCTGCTTGTCTGTCTAGATAACTGTCTAGCTATCTATCTGTCTGCCTGTCTGTCTGCATGCCTGTTCATTTATTTGTAATAAATCTAGTGGATAAAAGATGAGGTGTGTGCTTGTGGTGTGCAGACTCAGCCATGCGTGACATGGGGAATGAGGTTACAAGCGGAAGAGAACATTCAAAAAAGCAAGTTTTATCTTGTAACCCATCATGACTCATGAAAACGTATGTGTACACACCTTTGTGTCGTGTTGTTTCATTCTGTTGCTCTTTGTGACAGCCGTCATGTCGTGAACACACCCACATGATGCCTCCCTAGATACCTACCTTCTCCCTAATACAACACGAGAAATGATGATGTTTTGGGGCTTCCATTAAAACAACATCGTGGACGTTAATCGTTCCCATTGTGACATTTTTCAGCACGTTCCCACTGACTGGAGCGAACCTGCAACTTCAGAGCCCGGGGTACTTTTTTCTATTTATGGAAAATGTAGCAGCCACGAGAATGCTTCTGCTGTTAGGTCAGCGTGCTCCGTGTTTGCTGGGTTACATCTGAACCAGTGTTTGTCATCAGAAACTTGAGTAAAGGTCACGTCTTGGCATCGTGACCAAATATCTGCAAGCTTCTCTCTGTCAGGGTTGAGGGTGAGCATTAGACATGTGCAGGCAGTGTGTTGTGTTAGACAGTGTGTTCTAGCACAGTGCTGTTGAATTCTTGTTTCTGATTGGTCAGTAGGCATTGATTGGTTTTCTGTAACAGCAGCTCTGACAGTAGTATCAGCTTTATTATTTTAAAAAAAGTTATTCGACAAAGTGTCACGTGTTGTTGTTTAATCGCTGACATTGTGCAGTTTTTTGTAGGGAGATGTTTGTTTAACATTTATGGAAGGAGTCTCCAGTGTTAGCACTTTGCAACAGTTAGAGATAAAGCTGTAATGTTAAATCTAGTTCCATTCACTTTAGGTAGGTCGTGGTTTGCAGATGCGGAGTGTTAGTCGCTTAGCCAGCTTTTGCAAGCCTGAAGTAAATCCCGAATCTGTCCATCGTCTTGATTCAGTGAAGTCATCCGAGCTTTTATCTACAATCTAAGAGCAGCTGGGCATCCGGGATTCTCCGAAGCCTGTCATTTGTCAGTCAGAAGACTCTAGCTTGTCAAGAAAACTCAAACCTTTGCACTTTGGCATCGATTCTACAAGTCTCTTGGAACTGGACTGGAGTGCTGAACAGCATTGATGATGATGGTGGTGGTAGAGAGCGCTGTCTGACATATCACTCAAAAAAAAAATCTCCCATGAGCGTTCAGTCGAGTTGAGATCGGGTGAGTGTGAAGGCTGGAGCATGTTCATCGAGCCATTCAGTGGGCCGTCGTGCCCCGCTGGTGGGGGCGGAGTCATCCGGGAAGAAACTACTCCCATCAGGATAGAAGTGTTTCATCATAGGATAAAGATGATCAGTCTGAAGACCTTAATGTTGCT
Organism: Pangasius macronema; assembly: GCA_037577455.1. Taxonomy (NCBI): domain Eukaryota; kingdom Metazoa; phylum Chordata; class Actinopteri; order Siluriformes; family Pangasiidae; genus Pangasius; species Pangasius macronema. The sequence goes on from CM074950.1 coordinate 22,717,842, forward strand.
TTGCAGTGATGCTTTCCGGATAATTAGAGCCGAACCATGCTGGAAAAACAAATGCCTCGCACAGCATACCCGAGCCGCCGGATTTTTCTTTAATAACGGTGTATGTACTGTATAGCTATGTTTAGGTTTATGCTTAACAAATCATATTGTGAGGTTTATGATCCATTTTGCAGTTGTACTGTTATTCACATTTCAGAAATGGTGTTCAATTCCAATTGAGTATTGCCATGTTATCCCTCATTGTCCTTAACATTCTTTAACATTCTTTAATTTTCAGCATTTTCGACCCATGTCAGAAAATGTCCCATGTGGGAAAACGTAGTTATTGCTTTATCTCTGTTACAGAGTGCTGACACCGGAGACTCCTTCCAAAAGGGAACTTGGAAATGATTTTCTTTTTGTTTTTGCTTCTGTTTTCCTTTCCTTTCCTTTTTTTTTTTTAATATGTGAGAGTTCACCATACAAGTCCCTGTGAATTAGCTGTTACTATAGAAGCAATAACATAGTAGAGAAAGTGCATTAATATAAAACTTATCAATATGTATAAAAGTTTTCTGACCAATCAGAATCGTGAATTCAAACACCCTATATTGGCTGGCCTCTAGTCACGACGGTGCGTGATTTGGAGATAAGGCTTAGAAGCTGCTAGCTAGCTAACATTTCTGATACTATTAGAATGCACAGGCTTGTCAGTGTTCTTTTGTTGCCAGAAGTTGTACTTATAGTTTAGCTCGTTAATATTAATGCGCGATTGGCAAGGAGTTAAATTTCTGACTGGTGTTGTTTGTATTTTAAAAGCTAGCATTAGTTGATTAGCGTTAAAAAGTAGTGATGTATTGCTGAGTATTGGATGAAGCTGGGTTATGATTATTATTATGATTTGTTTGGACACTGATGATTATTGTTTCTGAAAATTGTTGGTAAAAATGTTGTTGGTTTGTTGATGACTGACAAGATTCTTGATTGGCTTAATGCTGCCAGAAGAGATACATGGTAAACATATAGGCGTCATATGTGATGTCATAGGTCAACTGTGTTTTTAAATAATCATAGTACAATACTAATATTGCAAAGCGTTATAAATTGTCATGATGTGTCATATTGTCATTTTGGCGCATGCCTACAGAGCTCCCCCTCATCCATCATGCAGTGGTTAAGGTTTAGAGGTGGGTTTTAGTTACTGCTTATAGACCTGCATTACTGAGAAACACCAGCTCTAATCACTCAATCCAGCCCGAGAGCTGCGGGGACACCTGATCTGAGCATATCAGTGGTGTCTGACACCAGCGAGTGCGTTAATGCGGAGCGATGATCTGGCTGAACGAGTTCTGTTTAAAAAAACATGACGAGAACTCGGACATTCCTGCGGTGCAATCTGCTGAATAAAGCGGATTGCTTAAGCTGATTTTCAGGACTTGCTTCCTGTTTTGAACAAATTAACTGTTAATGAATAGACAAGCCCTGCCTTCTAGTTCTCAGTGCTGTTAATTCTTAAGGTTGGTCTTGTAGCATGCATGTGATTCAGAGTCAAACTCAGCATGGTGTCAGTTAAAGGTGATCGTTCTTTAATTAGCACATTTATAATCATACCTTTAATTAGCTAGCTTACAGCTTTTTGAGTGAGTGGGTTGGTATGGGTATGGGATGCTAAATGAAGCATGTGAAGGTTCATACTGCTCTTTAAAAAGTACAGGGTTGCACACTAATAGCATATTATTTGGAATATATATATACACACACACATACATACATACATACATACATATGTGTGTGTATTTAATAATTTATTCTATTTGAGACGTTGCCCTTGCAGAGTAGATGTAGATGGTTTGGAACATAGTCTTACACAGTACAGTAGTAGGGCATGTGGTTTAAGATGTTGCACTAGTGCAGCAGTATGATAAGTGGTTTGATCTGTAGCCCAAGGCTGAATATAGTAGGAGGATATGTGGGTTGGGGTGTTTGCTGAGTATATTACCAGGGCAACTGGGTTGGGACTTGGCTGAGTATGGTAGTAGAGTTTATGGGTTGGTACTTAGCTGAATACAGTAGTAGAGTATGTGGGTTGGTACTTGGCTGAGTACGGTAGTAAAGTATTTGGGTTGGTACTTGGCTGAGTATGGTAGTAGAGTATTTTCATTGGTACTTGGCTGAGTATGGTAGTAGAGTATATGGGTTGGTACTTGGCTGAATACAGTAGTAGAGTATGTGGGTTGGTACTTGGCTGAGTACGGTAGTAGAGTATGTGGGTTGGTACTTGGCTGAGTATGGTAGTAGAGTATGTGGGTTGGTACTTGGCTGAATACGGTAGGGGATTATATGGGTTGGTACTTGGCTGAGTATGGTAGTAGAGTATATGGGTTGGTACTTGGCTGAATACTGTAGTAGGGTGTGTGGGTTGGTACTTGGCTGAGTATGGTAGTAGAGTATGTGGGTTGGTACTTGGCTGAGTATGGTAGTAGAGTATTTTCATTGGTACTTGGCTGAGTATGGTAGTAGAGTATATGGGTTGGTACTTGGCTGAATACAGTAGTAGAGTATATGGGTTGGTACTTGGCTGAATACTGTAGTAGGGTGTGTGGGTTGGTACTTGGCTGAGTATGGTAGTAGAGTATGTGGGTTGGTACTTGGCTGAATACTGTAGTAGAGTATGTGGGTTGGGACTTGGCTGAGTATGGTAGTAGGGTGTGTGGGGACTTGGCTGAGTACGGTAGTAGGGTGTGTGGTGACTTGGCTGAGTACGGTAGTAGGGGAGTATATGGGTTGGTACTTGGCTGAGTATGGTAGTAGGGTGTGTGGGTTGGTACTTGGCTGAGTACAGTAGTAGGGTGTGTGGGTTGGTACTTGGCTGAGTACAGTAGTAGGGTGTGTGGAAACTTGGCTGAGTACGGTAGTAGGGTATGTGGGTTGCGACTTGTGGTTGATGAGGTGATTAACAGTTTTGAACATAATAGTCGAGTCTCATGAATGTGCATGCACTTTCCAACATGGACCTGAAGCTCTCGACATTTCTGTGTTAAAACCACACTTTTTTTTTTCTGTAAACTTTCGAAAGATGCCAACTCCCATTTTGACCCCAAGAAACTGTACAATAGGAGTGAATAGCGCCATGTTGTCCATTCATATATACAGTCATTGGTTGAGACGTGGCTGAATATAGTAGCATTAGATAACAGTAATAATTAGTATAAGAGTAATAATAATTAGTATAAGAGTATGTGTATTGGGAAATAGCTCAAGTCAAGTTTATTATCGATATTGATACTCATACTGATATTCATTAGTACCAATACCGAATTGAGTAACCTGCTTTTGTGGTTATCAGAGTGGGGTCTGGGATTTTATTTTGTGTGTGTTTGCCTCTTGCCACATAGTATTATGCGTTATGTGTTAATTTAAGAGTATAAGTATGAGTAAATAAGCAAGGATCCCGATTCATCCCTATTGACAAGTATGTAGTTTTGATTGCAGCCCACTAGAGTAGTTAGATATTAGACATGAACTAGAAATGTGTTTAGGCAAAGCAGTCACCATCATGCCTGCTCATGTCACAACTCTTGGTTTCATGTAGTGCATGTTTCAGAATAACGGCATTCAGTGAAATTCTCTTAATGCATCAGGTCTGCATATATAAATGAAGCCCAACGAGAGAACTGAAGTGCTGAAAATGCTCTGCTCCTCTTGGTATTTTTTTTTCCCCCCAGTGGTGTGAGGGAAGTTGAAGTGAGGGCTGCTATTCATACACAGAGTGGCGAGGTGAAAAGAAAAAAAAAAAGTAGTTGAAACTGTTCACATCCTTCTGCTTCCTGCCTCAAGTCAAGCACCATGTCTCTTTAGAACACAGTGGAAAAACACAGCCACAACATACTTTCACCATCAGTACACCTGGCTCTGTGTCTGCCTGAGGATGTGGTAAAACACACACACGCACACACACACACACACACACATCCTCTACAAGGGTGTGAACACTTTCTGTTTTTCACTTGACGTTCTTCTTATTAGAACAAAATGTTACAAGTCGTTACAAGATGTTAGGCCTGACCGATATGAGTTTACACACACACACACGTTACCATTACCGCACATGCCATGTGATCCTTGTGATGGAAAAAGTAGGCATAAATGTTCCGATAGTGTTGGTTTTAACAGTAAGAGTAACAGTAAGAGTGATCTAGATGAACCTCTTTCAGTTTCTCAGTCACTCTGACCATGACATGGCCGTTTGTGCCAGACGTGCTGGTTTGAGTATTTCAGAAACTGTAAATGTGACATTTTCACATAAAACACTCTCTAGAGTTTTCACAGAGTGGTGCAGAAAATAAAAAACATCTAGTTTTGTGGGTGGAAATGCCTTGTTGATGAGAGGTCAGAGGAGAGTGGCTAGACTCATTCAGACTGACAGGAAGGTTACGGTAAATCTAATAACCACTCTTTACAAATGTGGTGTGTAGAAAAGCATCTCAAAAGGCAAAAAATGTCAAACCTTGGGGCAGATGTGCTTCCAGTCCTGTCAGCCAAGACCAGGAATCTGAGGCTACAGTAGACACAGACTCTCTGAAGCTGGGCATTGGACAAACGTCACCTGGTCTTGCTGAATTTTCAACTCTCCGACTTCTGCCACATGATTGGCTGATAAGAAGGTGTACGGGTATTTCTAATAAAGTGGCCTGTGTGTGAGCATGCTGTACATGGACACCTTTGAATCTGAGTCAGCCGGTGCCTCTCTCCGCCTCACACTTGCTCACTCTCTCACCATGTTTGTTTCTCTTTATATTTCTTTGTCAGTGTCTTTCACTGTTTTTTCTTCCCCTGTGTCATACTGTCTTTCTTTATCTTGGTTTCTCTTTTTTTTCTTACCGTATGTATCTCATGTATTTCACTTTCACACTTTCTTTTTTTTATTCTGTCTCCTCTTCTCCTACCACCCACCACGCTGTGAGCGCTCCACGTGTGTCTTCTTTGAGCCCTCGGCGCTTGTCGTCTGGAACATGTGTCCCCGTCGCAGCTTTTTATAGAGCGCAGCAACCTCAGCTGGGGAGAGAGGCGGAGATTAGAGGAGGAATGATGGAGAATTTGGAGAGAGACGAGAGGGAGCGTTTTACCCAGCGTTCAGCAGGTCAGCGTAGGCGTCGTAGATAAATAGAAATCATAGATATCATGCAGAAGTCATGTGGTATCGCATAGCTGTCCGACTGATGAATTGAAAATATTTTATTATTAATATTCTTATTGTTTATTAAAATATAAGCTAGCTTGCAGGGGGCTGGAGATTTTGACCTGGAAAGCTAGAAACGCAGTTATCAGTGTGTGACCTGTAGGAAGATCGGAACAGAAGAAACGTTCCTCGTATGTGGTGTTTTTGAGTGACGTGTCTGTCGGTCCGGAATGTGGAACACCAGTAAAACTCGTTTATCTGTTCCTGGAAAGGACATGCTAACCGTTTTATGTCTTATGCCGGTGTTTCTGACAATGTCCAATACCTCTCTCTCTCTTACACACACACACACACACACACGTTGTTATTTATGAATGTGACTTAACTTCTGTGCATTTATCACTCTCCTTTTATCGCTACCTAAATGTTCCCCTGTGCCTGCCACTTGCCATGAAGTGGGTGTGGCCCCTGTGCCTGTCAGTCATAGTGAAGGAGGCGTGGCCTCTCTCTCCTCAGAGTTGACACTTAAGGCTGATTTATACTTGCTGATAACTGTACGTACACATACACAAGATAGCCGCCACACATTTCCTCCGGTCCTTTGGCACACGTCTGAGCGTGACACGTCGTCAAAGTGCAATACGGAAGCAAATAGTGGAGATAGTATAGCGACGTGTGTCAAGGTGTCCGCTACTGAATAAACAAATGGCGTACTTGTATACAATTCTAGACCATCATTGGGCTAACAATAACGGTTTTCCTGTTACAGCTAGTGTTTAAATTGTAAACATCTCTTAAACCTACTGAAAGGTCTGTTTTGAGTACGACTCTTCCGGATTTTCTAGATTAGTAAATCGTTTTGCAAGTACGGCCCGAGTTTTCTATTTGAGACGTGGATCATGACAGCAATCACAGCGACGGCAGAAAGTTTCAAACAGAAACAGAGCTCATCAGTAAGTTTAACATCGTTGTGTACGAAGTAACTAAACATTCTACAGTTGGAGAAGGACAGGGATGTTATTGCTCTAATGTCCTGGTAGACGTGCCGTCCAGTGGGTGTCACTTTTTATCCTCCAGATGTACATACGATACGATACGCAAGTGTGTGAACAATGCCACTCGCATGCCAGCCACGTGCACGCACGTACGTACGCGTGGTGAATGTGAGGTATGTTTGCACCTTTACTGAATGTTATCACAATTCTGAATAAACATCATGTCAGGTCATAGTGCAGCACATCGTCTCAGCTCGAAACCTTATAAAGTGCACATTATGTCATCTCAGAAGGAATGAGTCAGCTGTCTAGTGTAGTTTTTCATTATTAAAAAAAAAAAAACATTAAATTATTTATTTATTTATTTATTTATTTATGTATTTAATTATTTATTTTATTTTATTTTATTTTATTTTATTTTATAGATATCTCCCACCATTGGCAAAGTCTGTATGATTTCTGATGTATTAATTTCTTTTTATTAATACCAAAGCCCATCTAAAGTGTTTCTCTTTTGTATCCTTTTATTTATTTTTCTTTCTGTTTTATTTGCATGGTCAGTGTGTTTTTAAATGGTCACTTAATACCCTAATACTAGGAAACCGTCGCATTTTTAGACTAAATTATCATGAAAATTTCAAACGATATCAACTCTATTTGCTATAATACCACTTTATAATAGTTTTTTTTTTTATAATAGTCTATAATTTGCTGTAATAGTCCCATTACACACTTGTTTGAGTTTAAGGAACATTTTGCCAATCCAGTGAGTGAGTTACACAGAGAACACTTTTAAAAGGGTAATTTAATGTAAAATAAATCAAATTCATATTAAACATAATTAGAGAGCATTCTTACAAAAAGCTGTATATAAGCTGTATAAAGTATGTACTTGCTAGAAGTCTGAAAGTTGCTATATATTTAAAAGCCTGATTTCTCAGCAGCCAGTAAGGTTGAAGTGACGCAAATCACACATCCAGTCCTTAGCAAAACAGACCTTAGCCACTTTCACACGTGGTCCTAGAAATTCATTGGGATTTAAGTGACTTTTCCGCAACACGCATGGACATTTTACTGTCGTCTTCACCATCCAGTGTCAGCAGCACACCAGAACAACAGCAGAGGACAGCAATGACGGTGACTACATTCAGTGGAAGGATGGGGAAATTGGTGATCTGCTTGAAATTTGGGGAATCGATTCAAGCCAAACCATAAGGAACCAAGAAGCGTGTGATTATTTTGATCGCTTCCCTTTTCTGAACCTTGCACAGAATGTTCTAATGAAGTTGTAGCTATAAAAATGCAGGCGAAATCCCACAACTTTTCTTCACTCCACCGCGCTCCTCTCCTCTCCTGTGTGTTCTCTGTAAGGATCTGATAGCATCTCTGCACCGTCACAAATCACTCGTGCTTTGAGCGTGATGAAGGTGTGCTGTCGTGTAATGTCTGAACCGACGAGTGCTTGCAGGGAAGTAGGTCTGTGAATCCCGCCGGCCCTCAGCAGGCTCCATCCACTGACTTCAGCAGGAAGATAATAGGATTGTGTGAGTGTTTGGCAGAATTCCGTTTTACTTCTGTAGCACTTTAACGACAGACCTAGCAGCTTTACAGAAATCCGAATGTAAATTCCAGAGGTCAGGAAAAACTCAGTGAGATGACATGAAGAAGAAACGTTGAGAGGCTCAAAAGGGAACCCATCCTCTTCTGTCCTCTTCTGAGTGACGCTGGATAGTGCGAGTCGAAATCATTGCAGTATGCAGGTGTAGAAGAGTAAAGACAAGCACTGTGTACGGAGTGTGTGAAAGGATGTTCAGTACGAGCAGATTAATGGGATGAGATTATCCACTGAAGCAAGGGGATCTTCAGCAGCAGGAGGTGAGTCACAAGTGCAGAAGTAGAGCATCATGATGAATCATGCAGGTCACACCCGATGTGTGTGTGTTGATTGATTGATTGATTTATTCATTTGTTAATTTAAGCTATGCAGCACGTAAGCATATTGGTGTATGCATACTGAAGCTCCTTTGGACCTTTGCACTGTGATGTGTGTGTGTGTGTGTTTCAGAAGTCTGAGCCAGTTGTGGAATGCACTCTGCTTAATGAGAGTGTAATCCTGCAGAGCAGCTATTGTGAAGTAAAGTGAAGTGAAGTGACTTTATGGCCAAGTGTGGTGACCCATACTCGGAATTTGTGCTCTGCATTTGACCCATCCAAGTGCACACACACACCCGTGGACACACACCCGGAGCGGTGGGCAGCCATTTCAGCTGCGGCACCCAGGGAGCAGTTGGGGGTTCGGTGCCTTGCTCAAGGGTCTCACCTCAGTCGTGGTATTGAGGGTGNGACTCGAACCCACGACCTTCAGGTTCACCTTCAGGTTACAAGTCCGACTCTCAGACCATTAGGCCATGACTGCCCCTGACTGTGGATGCCGATAGATGGATAGACTGATGGACTAATTGAGGAATCCTTATCTCATTCTGGCTTTGCACTCACTCACTGTTTGTTTGTTTATGATAGGAAAAATCCGGCATTGCATTTTGTTTAGGTAAAAGAAAACTCTTCTTCTGTCTGTCACACAGCTCACATTGTGGTTTCACCTTTAGATTCAATTTGTTAGTAATGTAGGAGTGGGAGCTTTAGATGCATTTCGGCGCCTTGTGTTGACGCCTCAACCAATAAGAGGTTATTATTTAGAAGTGCGAAACAGACGTGTTTGATCGGCTGTGGCAGGGGAAACACCGAATCGGCGTTTTCTGACTAACAGAAGGAAAAAAATGCCGTTTGATTGTGTGATCCTGTCTGCAACTGTCACCGAGGTTTCAGGCTTGATAGTGTCTGCTTTAAGTGGTTAAGAGGTGTTGCCATGACGATACCTTGTTTGCTTTTATTTTTATTCATCTAAAGATGAATATTGAGCGTGAGATGGAGATAATGATCTTGACGGAGCTACTGGAGGAGGTTTTGCATAAAACAAAGGTGACCTATCCTCTTCTGAGTGATGGAGGGAGTATAAAATATTACGACGTAGAAGAGTAAAGTCAAACATGCTCAAACATTACCGGATGCTCAGTATGAGCAGATTGTGAATAAATGTTCTGCGATGAACGCAGGACAGTCTTTATGAATACAGCAGCAGTTCTTAGGGACAAATCTACACGTGAAGCAAGGATGAGTGTGAACTGATTTTAGGAAAGTGTGATCTTTAGGGTATCCATGTAGGATCATCCACAGCAGCAGAAGGTGGGTTACAAGTGCAGAAAAGAAGAAGTATGATGATGAATCAGGCAGGTATGGAGAGGAGCCACAGCAGGAGACGTGTGTCAGGATCATGCCAGGATCACATCAGGCAGCAGGGGAACATGCACAGCTTGAGAGAGAGAGAGAGAAAGAGAGAGAGAGAGAGACTTACAGTGTTTCAGAATGCACAGTGGTAACACAGGCATGAGAGAAGCAAACCTGAGAGATGAGACGAGAGAAGAGAAAGGGTGGAGACAGCATCAAAACATCCCAGATTACGACATTTCTAACCGACTCAAAGCTGCAGTGCTATTTTTGCTAAATGAGGCCTCATATGTAATTATCAGCAGGGAAGCATCTGCATTTCAGGTCGGTGCACATAAACTGTGAAACGATGAAACTCACAGACTCTTACTGATGAGGCGAGTTTTCTTCAGCTTGTTTTGTCATCTCGTAAATATTCATTTGGTCCATTTATGTTAAAATAATAATAATAATAAAAATTATTTTCCGCATTTTGCACAGGATCTCTTCACTCAGAAACGTGCCAAAAGAGCTTTTTGTTTTGCTCCAATAAAACCAATCGATATATAAATCTGGAATGATTGACAGGTCTGTCTCCGATATTAATGAGGATTTGACTTATCTTGGAAGTGGGAAGTCGAAGCTCGAAATGATGTCCTTTTCGACCTCAGTGTAATCGAGAAACAAAATGGGGGGGGGGGAAACAAAGACATTTGAGTGTTTTATCTTTCGTTAGGAACAAGCTAGTCAGCTAACTGTGATGAGTAACGTCCAGTATGTTCACCTTCTCAAACCAGTGAACTGTATGTTCAGCGTATAGATTTAACAAGCGAATATGTCTGTGTGGCGCTTGATCTAAAGCAAATGCTTGTATATGCAGTAGAACTCATTTAAAGGTAAGAAGTGCTAGTTTGCTTACTTCTGATGCTGTGCGCAGCCATGTTGATCGGACGTCATTCCCTGTAAGCCGAAGGTGAACCTGAAGGTCGTGGGTTTGAGTCTCGGGTCCAGCAGGGATTGTAGGTGTGGGGAGTGAATGACCAGCGCTCTCTGCCAACCTCAATACCACGACTGAGGTGAGACCCTTGAGCAAGGCACCGATCCNTGGGTTAAATGCAGAGCACAAATTCCGAGTATGGGTCGCTGTACTTGGCCACAAAGTCACTTCACTTCACTTCACTTTGGCTTTTCCTGGTCATACATCAGGAATTACAAGTTCTAGGCAGACAAAGCACAACCAACTCTCTGGAAGCTCCGCCCACATCCCCCGTCTCACATTAGTAATCTTTCAGCTGGCGCTCTTTCTCAGCTCTATTTTCCTGCGTGAAAGATGCACTGATGACATGGCCTCGCTATCTTTCTGTAAAGGCTTTGAGTTCATTAACGTGAAGAGTACGAGAAGAAAAGATAGAAAAGTCTTAAATCTACACTTTACAAAAAGAAATGTAGTGGTAATGATAATTACAAAGTGATTGATTAAAAGCTAAAAAAGTACAAAGTGAGTAAAAAGCCCTGGTCACTAGTACATAGCCTCGACCGATAAGCCGTCACTACGCAATGACAATTTTACAATAACAGTTTGACACTTCAAACCCCGCGACTGCCAGAGAGCCGCTGTGGAGCGGTGAACACTGCCCTTAACGCTCGGCTGTGGAATTGCTGATCCTGTACTATGACCCTGGCTTCACCAGTCACGTGTCGTCCAGCCAATCTTATTATTGCCAAGTCACCACATGCAGCATAATTCAGGCTGTTAGACATGAAGTGCTGTTCAATGATGTCCATTAGAGGGAGCCAGAGCTTTGAATTAAAGTCAAGGCACACGTCCTTCAGATTTCAGATTTCATCCCTGCATATGGATAGAAAGATTCTCTCATTTGCTTTATTTGCTTAATTCACTTTACCTGCTGAAGCTCTACATTTCGCACATTCATAAAAGAGATTTTTTCTGTTTATTTATTTATTTTTTTCCTCAGTTCATCTCTCTAGCTCATCGTTTTAATCATAGCTGTGCTGTACGCCAGTCCCAACTGCACTCTCGAGTTCCTGTGTAATGACTTGAAAGTGAGCGTGTCCGCCATCTTGGCTAGCGCAGGAGACAGGAAGTGGGTGAGACTGCGAGGAAGCAATGGGCAGAGGAGCTCAAGAGGTTTACAGACTGAACGTGTTTTAAGGAGCAGCGAAGCTCCTACATTGCTGTCGGGAACTGTTGTCACTTGCAGGCCATTTATCACCGTGTTAAGAGTAACTGTGGGAGAAAAACGTGAGAGCACGAGTCATTTGGAGTGCAAACGTGAATCGCAAATTATACTGATTCAACAGTATAGCAATAATCGTCAAATTTTACAGTGCAGTTATAAAATATTTTAGATGAATACATCCATATAACAGAAAGAGTAATAAATAGGACCATCTGAGATGCTCCTGTAGAAATGAGACCAGACATTAAGGAACAAAACACTTGTGGTGTGCTGTTATAGAAAAATAATCAACGATGGCATGGTGTGTATGGTCTGACCTGAGGTAGTGTTATCGATTTTACTCCCTTGACACCCAACCGTAAGAGTTTCACAAAATGTTATATTAAATTTGTGTGCAATTAAATGAAATGAAACATTACACCAAAATCTGTGCATAAAACCGCAATCATTTATGAGTTATGAGTTATGATTTGAAGGCGATCAGTCAGAATTTACAGCAGTCAGTGAAAATTTACAAACTCAGGAACCCTTATAGGAAACAAATGCCTTTCCGAACGAAATGGATTTTCACGAATGCCACATTTCTTGTGTAAATACTCCCACGAATAATTCACGAAGAAAATTCCTTTCTGTCGAGCTTCACAAATGAGGCCCGTTGTCTTTACTTCGTAATATTTCAAAAGAGATTTTTTTTCATGAATGGTGGATACATTATGAGTCAAACTTTCATGACTGTCCTTAAGTTTTGAAATTTCTATTACCGTAACACCAAAAGGCGTACCCTTTCTGAAGAACTGCCAGCAGAAGATGTGTGCTGTGTGGATGACAGCGGAGTGTACGTGGTTAAACCGATTCCTCCCTGTTGTTTCGCAGGGTGTGGAAGTCATTAGCTCGGCTCTATATTTGGACTGGGTGTCATGGCAAACGTGCCGTGTAGAAGACTTTAAAGCGGATGATTTGCAACCGACATGGCTGCACATACTTATTAAAATACAGCTGTGCTCTTTACATTGCAGTCTTAAACAAGTGTTTGAGTGCATTTGCACTTTACAGGTGATATGGTGTGTGTTTCTGGTATAGCAGCCTGGATCTTTCTAGCCTCGGCACAGTAGCTCTGGAAGGGTAGCTCTCCCTCTCTCTCTCTCTCTCTCTCTCTCTGTTGCTCACTCCAGTGTGTGCTTAGTCACTGCCCAGGCTAAATTTTGCTGTTTTTGGCTTTATAGCGCTGGCTGCTTTTGGGTGGAGTTGTGTATAAAAGCCACACCTCTAAACCAAACCTCAGCCTCTGTGTTCAGGCAAACAAAGTCTTCAGTGTGAGGGGGGAAAAGTCAGACGGAATTTGATTTAAACTCTGACTGTAGCAAATATGTTCTAAAAGAAATCAAATTTGCCTTTGTGTGTATGTGTGTGTGTGTGTGTGTGTGTGTGTGTGTGTGTGTGTGTGTGTGTGTGTGAGAAAGCAAAGCACTTGTTTTTGTGGTGTAGGCACGCAGAGAGAACGCTCAGGGGTTAAAACATGGCCGCTGCTATTCTTAGTCTGTGCTGTGTATATGCATGTGATTTTTTTTTTTCAGGCCTTAAGAATATCACTTATAAACTAAACATATAGCGCGTAGCAACTTAGCACTTTAGGGGAATAGTCAAGTGCTCTAGACAGACACTCAGATTAATGATCTTAATTGGATTGTATTGTGTGTGTCCTCGTCTGTACGCGTGTCTCCACTGTCCACTCCGTTGTCATATTACAATAGAAATAGATATTTTCTTGCTTTCGAGATCTCGCCGGCTCGCCCGACTGCCTCTTGAAATGAAAAAGACGTCTCTTTCATGCCCATATTATTACTTTAATCGGCCAGCTAGATTAGCTACTAATTCTGGATTATTTAATTCAAGTCCTCTCTGCAGGAATGCGGTTTAGAAGGACTGGCTCCTACTCTCTGAATCGGTGAGGTGGGTCTTTTTACTTCTTAGCCCAGGACTTCATGGAGGACTAGATAACTTTCCATAAGTCCGTGTTTTATTAAAATTGTTCGGGACACTACTCAAACCTCTCAAGGTTTTGGTTCAAGGGTTTTCATACGACGGCTTTCACCCTTCGTTTGTTTGAATTTGCATCAAAGCAAATATTGCATAATTAGAGAGGTATTATAGCACTTTTTTTTTTCTTTTTCATTTCCATAATTTTTCTCTCACCATGGTATTGTTTCAAAAATGGTCTTGCCAACAATTTGTTTTTAACATTTAATTTTATAATTTTAAATAAATAAATAAATAAATACAGTACCAAATTCTCAGGCACTTTTTTTTAAGTGCAAATTTTGTTATAGATATTTATTTTATGACTTCGGCATTACCGAGTCAGTACAAAAACATTTCCGAACATTACTTTTCCAACTAAAAATTAAACGTTACAGAAAAAATGTTTGAATGTCAGTAAAGAAAGCTTTTCAGACCAAAAACAAAACCATAAATAAGAGCATAATGAAGGCTGCTGGGTTTTACATGCGAAAAAAAAGGAAGTGCGACAGTCAAAGTCTCCAGAAGAAGAACTGCAACACATTGTCCAAGATGCTCAGTAACACTTGCCAGCTCATTTCCTTATACAACTGCACAAATTGTACCTGAGACTCATTTAGAAAAAAAAAATCAAAGGGTTGTCACACAAAATATCTGCTTTCCAGCATTTCTTTGCATGCACAAAAGACTTTTCTGTATTTTTGTTATCCGCTCTTTCCCATGTACAGGGAAATGTGCTGAAGTTATTATTATTAGCAGCAATACACTATAAATGCCAGTAGATTACGATTAGGTTGAGAAATCCCTGCACTATTCCTTTAATGTGCTATCAGCATATCAAAATGTTGGTATCGTGACAGCACGACTCGGAGCTAAGGGTCTTTTGGAGATACGGCAGTGTTACATAACCGTGAGATAAGATCTCAGCTGATTAGTCTCCTCAGTGGAATGTCAAACGGAGAACAAAGACAAACCGTCCTAGATATTTTGTCTGTGTCTGGTTTGTCTCTGGTTTTGAAATTATTCAGGTCTTCACTTGGACAACAAATGAGCTCCAGGTTCAGGAGAGTAAGCATTTTCACTAGTTCGTTTGTTTTAGGAGGATGAGCACGCTGCCATGTGCTGGACGTGTGGATTGACCTGATATTACCATTTCCGCTGTAGTTAAATGATATTTTACCAAAATCTTACCTGAATGATAAGGCTGCACTAAAATGTAAAATTATAATCATAAGTAATTTCCTCAATATTAAACTCACAATTATTTATATTGTTATTTTAAAAAAAAAATGGAAAAAAAGACAGTGTATATACATACAGTGCGGTCCAAAAGTCTTTTTTAAATTTAAAACTGGAAATAAATAAAGTTTTAGAATTTTGACATGTGCATCGTTTTGACTATTCAGTATTAAAAATGTTGCGCAATTTCTATTCAATTTAAATGTAAGCAAATTTGGGATTGACAAAGTTAACCCCTCTGTACAAAATGTCAGATTTCCCACGAGTCCTATCCCTTCCATTGAAGTACATGTTCAGACGCCAATGGATTTGATCTATCATGGATCATCAGGTTTTACACAAACTTGTGGGGTCTATATCAGCTCCAGTGCACACTCTCATTAAAGCAAAAAAAAGGGACATAACAAATACTAAGAAATTCTGAAATTCGTGTAAATATGTCTAGTACATTAATGAGTACATCAGAGGGACAGCTCATGTTGGACGTTTGGGGGACAAAGTTAGGGAGGCCAGATTAAGATGGTTTGGNAAGATAGGGATAGGTGGAGAGTGATGATTCGCTGTGGAGACCCCTGAAGGGAAAAGCCGAAAGAAGAAGAAGAGTGTAAATATGTCTAGGATTTTCCTTTTCACTCATTGAATTCCAAACAGAAACATTTCCATTGGTGCGCTCAGACTTTTGGACCCCCCTGTATGTACAGACAAATATATATTTTAAAGCTCGGGCTTTAAAGGCGTGTAAACTAGATTACACAGAAAAAAAAGCTGTAAAACCTATGCAACACCTAAAGTTCAACTCCTTAATGGTCGTTATGCATATATAGTAGTGAAAAGTGTAATAAAATAATTATTATTGTGTTATTTAGTCCATGTGCAGAACATACAAATACCTAAACATGCCCATGTGCTGTACATGCGAATACCTATTCAATGTTTCAGATGATTTATGTATAAATTTAGTGCATCCGGTTCATTGGGTTTTTTGTTGTTGTTTTTAGCTTTATCTTTAAAAAGTAAGCGTTCAAGACATCTGGTGTTTTGCTGGTGCGAGCAGTGACACAGGTGCACCACATGGACTCCATCTCCTCCTCAAAGCCATTCTTCTCTCAGGAAGCCCATGGCTCTCTTTTTTTTTTTCTGCAATAATATTTGAGGAAGGTGCTCTGGCAGTTTCCCATCGAGCGCACAGCCAATACAGGGCCTTATCGAGGCTGTGCATGAAAACAGGAAAACTGTGTGTGAACGTGCAGACGTCTGAGAAGAGGAAGCCGTTCTGAGGAGCACACAATACAGTAAAGCTTCCTGCATCTTTCATTTATTTTTATTAAAGCGACAGGAATTGGTGAAAGTACTGACCTCCAAGGGTCAACGTTTATCCCGTAATTGTTCACTCAGCACTAAACAGCATTATATAACATTATGCTGACTTTTTTTTTTTCTTCCAATATTGGAGCACGTATACAGAAGAAAGGACTGCATGAGGTACATCCATATTAAATAAAAAAAATAGCAATATAATGGGTGAAATTATTAAGGTTTTTCATTTAGCATTAATATTTCCTTGCTTGAAATACCAGTCTGTATTATAATAATTTAGCATTTCCTTAGCTCTAACATCTCAAATTGCATTACCTTGGTTAATTAGCATGATGCACTTGCACTGAATTAGCTTAAGTTGCCATGTGAGTCAAGGTAGAAGTGTCAGTGAGTACAGACTGGTCTTGAATGCTGCAACAGACCTCACAAGTACTTTTTTTAATGTTTTTTTCCACCAATCCGGAAAAATGCTAAAAGGTAATAAATCCAAACCCAGGACTATCCGTGTCCTGGCCAGGTTCCTCATTACATAATGCTATCGGTGAAAGTTTGTCAGGAGCTTATTGGGTGGTGACTAGTGGCAGGCACGAGGAGTAAAATGCTACTCGAAATTTTCCAAGGTAGTGGTTTGGACATGTTCAGAGGAGGGAGAGTGAGTATATTGGTAGGAGAATGTTGGACATGGAGCTGCCAGGCAGG
>CM074950.1:22734837-22767983 GCA_037577455.1 Pangasius macronema
AGTTTTGTTGAAAAAAAACTTCTTTCATTGATATGTTGGGCTGTTTTCACTTTGGTTACCAGTGTCCTACATTTCCCACAATGCTCTTTGACTACCCACTGATAGTGGCGCCAGTGGGATTTAGTCCTCGCTTCATCTCTACCAAAAGAGGCCAATGCAGCAGCGCTTTAGTCCTTTAGTCTGTCCAGCTCTCTCACCTCCTCATCTATACACACTGCTCAAACAGCTTCCAAAGCTTCAACTTTCATGCTAATATCACCGTCATCAGAAGATTTTAGCAGGAGGCAGTTTCGTCACTCCCTGGATATCACAAGGCAACAATGTCTAATCAGTAACTTCTAGGCCTCCTTATCAGCAAACGGGTGACTTATCCATGTGCCACAGATCCAGCTGAACGCTTTCACTCCCAGAGTGTTTGTTAGTTTGCACTGTGCATTGAGCGTGGGTGTTGATTTCTCTCAGACTGTTGGAGAGGTATGGAGAGGATACTGTTTGTCAAACTTTGAGTTATGTGCTGAGAATAACGACATGGCAGAGGTGGACAGAGATCCAGCGACTGATGAGAGCGGTCATGAGCAGACTTGGCGTATTCTCGGGTTTCACAGGTACTCTGTGTATGAATTGCAGCTTGTGTGTACGTGGTCTATGAACCGAAGCTTCAATAAGTGTATCTTGAGATCTCAGTATATGTCTTGGGCACACAGTATAGGTGTTCAGGGAGGAAAAAAATGGATTTTGACTCTTCAGAGTGACCACCTTATGGCTAAATTCTAAGCATGTGCCTATATTAATATGTTTAATACGTAGTTTTTATGTCGATGCAGATTACAGCACGTCCTGAAGTGTTTTATTGCTCCAATATCTGTAGTCACAGTAATCAATGAGGCTGATTGGGTGACGTACTTCAGCCAATCAGAAACACAGTCTGACACAAACAGGAAATGCTACATCCATAATCATAGTCACAGGGAAGCAGTTAGTCTTTCTCAGTATGTCTTGAGTCATTTCAACCAAATCCAAATAGATTGCGTTTTGCAATACAGTAGCTCTCATGCAACACCATTTTAGAAACCAACAGCAGCGAAAGACAATCAAACAGCTGCAAACTTAATCTTCGTTTGAATTAATGAGAACAGTTTTTAAAAAAAAATAAGTTTTGTAATGTAAGTTGCCAATAACCTCAATTATTGAGAGCTACTATGATATTTTGTGCTGGACACATTTAAAGTAAATAAATAAATACAAAAAAATAGCTGAATTGTAGTTTGGCCCTGGTCTGTGACCATAGACCATAAGAGACATCCCACATAAAGAACTAATTTTTGTTTACCAAGTATTTCCGAGTAGTTTTGTTTAATTGATTTGTAATTGGAGCAATTGGAGCAATTAACTAATAGATGAAACCAGTCCTTTTTCTGTAGTCCATAAACTGGATTGTAGTAACCACTAGACTACAATAGAGCTTACCATCTACTGGTGGGACTATCTGCTGCTTTTGCTTCCAAAGTCTGGTGTGATTTCAGTAAATCTGTCTAGACTAGTGACTAGACTAATGTCTAAGGACGAGCTACCTACCGTGTCAGATCAAGTCCTCGTGTGATCATAGGCAGCCTTCTCTGGACTAGAACTAGTGGACTAATGGAGATAATAAGATAATAAATGCCCACTATTGTTCATCATGGTATGTACATTACATAGCCTATGACATAGTCTATGTCTCATTGTGTGTTTTTTTTCCCCCTCTTTTTGTCAGAGCTCTAAACATTTGCAGATGTCTCAGTCAGCGTGTATCTAATTCAGCCTGCTGTAAGCCTGTATCTAATTCCGACAGCTGCTGTGGTTTTGGAGTTTTGGGGTTTTTATAGAGGCAGGATATTTAGCAGTGAGTATTTTTGGAAAGAATGAAGTACTAGACGTGCTAGAAAGAATTCTCCTTGCAAAGAAAACACACAACGCCCACCATCCTTCGTCACTGCTTTCGTAGGCTGGCTCCTTATTTTCTTTTACCTGGAGTTGCAGTGAAAGAGGCCTCTGTTCTGCCTCGTCTCTTCAGCAGGCCCTGTTCTTGCACCCTCAGCAAACATGGACTGTTTAACCTTTCTGACCAGAATTGGATGCCTTTTTTGTTCTTCTACATCAGACTTAAAGACGGTTGTGGGAAAAAAAAAAGGAGCAGGGAGTTAATTAGAAGGTCATCTCTAATGTCGACTTGTGCAGAGGTCTGATCTGACATCACCATTAAGGCAGTTTTATGAGCCAGCTGTGCTGTGCACATTGTGCAGATGATTCAGGCTCGTTTCTAATTCGTCTGGTTTTAGGATGACGAGCTTTACCAGACAGCCACGCTGATGTCATGCTCCTCCGAGTGAGACAAGTAAAATAGCTGGACGGTATATTTTCTTAAAACCTGACCACTTCCTTAACTTAGAGTTCTTATTTTAAAAGAGGGGAATATTTAACTTGCTTACTCAGGGATATTTATAACTCATGGCCATTGCAGCCTATAGTCAGGTTTAAGACTGACCAGAATACGTGACCCCTCACTTGTGTGTACTCCTACACTCACGACACGCAAGTCGCGTGTAATGTTTCGCAAATGGTCGAATTAGATTAGCTTTTAGTCCTTTAAATAAATGCTAGGATATGGATTGATATTGCTTTTCAATGTGTAATGGGTTACTATTACCACCCTGATCATTTTCCTATAACACCACATTCACAGTAATTTTAGAGTGCTGTTTTTTTATTTATTAAAGGAAACACATCATACTTTTTTGTCCATTTATAGTTACTTTGAATGTAGTTTGAATGTAGAATGTATGTTCACAAGACAAGTTATTTCCTGTTATCGCTTACGTTATAGCAGCTATAAAGAGTCATTCCCTCCCATGTGCCTCTATATCTTTCGCAACTTTTTACGTTAATAAAACACAAACATCATGTTCCCAAGAAACCGGAAAGCGCAAACCGATCTGTCCTGAACACTTTCCATTGGAGGGAAACGTACTGAATGTTACAAAGCAGTAACACTGGAGACTTCTTCCACAAATGTTAAATCAACATTATCTTACAGATTACAGAGAGCTTTACCACATCAATGAGTTTATATTGGTCTTTGTTAAATAAAGTACATTTTAAAATGTTAATTATTAGTCTTCAATTCTGTAGAGGATTCACCATACAAGTCCTTGTGAATTATCTGTTACTATAGAAACAATATGTAATGGCATTATCATGTTGGTACTGTTTTAAACTTCATTGTTACTCACTGTATCAGGTAACTGATTGGGCATTAAAATCAATTTTTTTTTTACCAGTAGTTTAAATTTAGCTGCTTTTCTTGTTTGAATACCTCACATTCAAGTAACTTGTTTTTTCATAATATAGCACCGCTGTTTTGTCTAGGCGTCTGCTAACAAAATCTCAGCAAAGCTAAACACTGTGAAACATCTTGTCCATGTGAGGAAAAGGCCTTCAAGTATCCTGAGTTGGTACGTTTGCCATTTCAACTATTCATAACTGTACTCCCTGTAGTAGTGATTTTGTATATCGACACTGCCTATACGGCACAAAAGTGGTATTGTGTAATACCAATGTACCAAATGTGCTCATTATACCACAGCGCTGCTGAGTTCTCGATTTTAATTGGTCAAAGCTGTCACTTGAAGATTTCCACCATGGACAAGTCTTCTGGATGAAGACAAGCTATATGCTTTCTGTTATTAACTTCAAGAGAGAGAATAAAAAGAGGCTGTTAAGAGAATGACTGTTATAGTAGGAGCTAACTTCATGGACATTCCACAGCAATAAACGTAACTGTAAATGGATGAAATGTATGATACCATTCTTTGATAAATAAATAACTTGAAATTGTTGGTAAATTACTTTGGTATAAGTAGAGTAAACCACTACAGGGTGTGCAAATCGGTGTTTGTAACAGTAACTCCAATTCATTTCAGGCCACCCCGTCTTTGATTATTTTCCTTTAACAGCATCTCCCAAGTGTTTTATTCCTCACATAACCCCCTTGTGCATTTCATTAATACCCTATATGTCCAGATGTTTGTGGACCATAACAGGTAGTATTATGAGTATACACGAACAACTTGGAGGATAAGGTCTGAATCAGGGGAGAAATGAGAATATTGGAGGTTAATCCAAACCTCCAATCTTCTGGGAAGGATTTCCACTAGATTTTAGAGCATGGCTGCGAGAACATCAGAGAAGAACGCTACTGAGTCAGGTACTGATGTTGGCTGAGGAGGTCTGGGGCGCAGTCTGAGTTCCAATATTTCCCAAAGGTGTTCAGTGGGGTTGAGGTCAGGGCTCTCTGCAGGACCCTTGAGTTCTTCCACACCTCTTGGGGCCTCTTAGTTCCAGTGAAGGGAAATCTTAATGCTACTGCATACCAAGACATTCTATACAATTGTGTACTTCTAACTTTGTGGCAACAGTTTGGAGAAGGCCCACATATGGGTGTGATGGTCAGGACCCTAGAGATTCGCAAGTGATAAGTCTTTCTTCGAACTCGTGTCAAAGTTTCCAGGTAGTACAACCTGTTGAAACTAGAAAAAACCATCTCCTATAAACATTGGAAAAATGATGACACAATACTATGTTCATATTGTGAAAGTATACTGTACACCCATGCTTATTGCCTCCAAGCTATAATGCAGGAACTGAAACCTGGTTTTTAAGGCGTTATTTTCTTGTTAGTGTTCTGTAATGAGTCAGCTTGTGTAACATAGGCTTTGCCTATACAAGAAGACCGAGTTCCTTTAAACATGCAATATCCAAGCGAGGCAGTATGTCTTCGTTGTGTGTGTTTGACTGTTAGGATGAGAATCCGTTTCCCCAGGGTAGAGGCGTTCAGTGTCAAGTCTGGACGTGCCTGCCGGGAAATTCCAGTCAGTTGTACATTCACATTGTGATAACACGTCTGCGCAGTCAAAACACAAAGTAGCACTGAGTACACTTCGGGGGTTAGTGGGAATATTATGCTCCTGCTGATTGGTAGAAACTGGGGAACTTACCCCCCTTTTTCGTGACTTAAAAGAACGTCCTTCATCATCTTTCGACTCGAACTTGAAAAGTGCTTAATATGTCACCAAAATAAACTGCCATGAAGGGAAGTGTGTCAGGGTAGAGGGATGTTTGTGGGATGGATTAAAAAAAAATCACTTTTTTATGCAGTGCTTTTAATATTTTATTGCAGCAGTATGTTATGCTACTTTAGTATAGCTCTTTAAATGATATGATAAAAGATATGACTGTGAAGACCCGAGGATAGGCCAATTCTGCGATTGGAAAAGGGAGATTTTGTGTGTGCGTGTTTGTATGTGCGTGTTTGTATGTGCGTGTTCGTGTGTGCATGTTTGTGTGTCTGTGCATGTATGTGTTTGGGTATGTTTGAGTGTTTTTGTGTGTGTCTGCCTGTGGGTTTGCTTGTGTATGTGCTTGTGTGTCTCTGTGTTTCTGTGTGTGTGTGTGTTTGTGTGTGTGGGGCAGTGTAACTTTTATGAACATGACCCTACTTATCCAGGGCATCATGTGTTTATGTACTGTAGTGATAAGAGATATGTATAACAATCTTTTAAAGCTTGTTGTATTGCAGTAATAAAGTAGAAAGTGTAATAAACCAAAGCAACCTGCCAGCCTCCTGAGGCCACGCTTCAGCTCGGTCTTTAGCTTTCATCCTGTAGCTGTTAACTGACGCCAAAGCGGAGCTGAATAACAAAATTAGACATCTAGTGCACTACTTTGTAGCGCACTACTAGTGCGTAGAAGCCTCATCTCCTAGCCCATGCAGTGCGCGTGTGTAGGGAGCCGCGAGCTATTTGGAATGTTTTGCTTTCGTCTTCCGGGCGCCTGCGCCTTGGCTCCGCCTCCTACCTCTGTTCTGATTGGTCTGAAGTTAGCCACCAGATCCAGCGAGCGCGTGCACGGAGAGAAGCAGATGAAAAGTAGCAGGACAAATCTGATCTCTTTCAATGTGAACGCGGGATCGGAGCCGGATCTGCTGCTCGCGTTGCGAAAGAAAGAGAGGCACAAACACAACCAAGCGAACGAAACAAAAGCAGCTGGAGTCTGTGTGAAATGGTCGGAGATCACAGCATTTCCGGTGACAGCGCGCTCACTCAGCGGTCTAAAAGCGGATTAAGCTGTAAGATGGTCCTGCAGGCGGTCGGCAAAGTGCTCAGGTGAATGTTCACACTTGTGTGTTGCCTGTAATAAGTGTTACACGTTGCAGTAAGTCTGCTGTCAGTGAGCTTGTGCATGGCTTTCCTGCTTTGGAATTTAACACTAATGACATTAGAAGTTGTACAGAGTTTACAGCTGATGTCATGCACTTTAATGCATGGCTGTGAAAGTGTCTTACTGTAACTGAGCCTGTGTTTCTACTGCTGTATAAATGTCCAGTAATCTTCAGTGGATTTACAGTATGCAAAAAGTAGAATATAGGGTCAAGTGCTTTTTACATAAAGGTGCGATTCAAGCCAAAGGTGTGTGTTGATCTCTTATCTATGCACTTGATCTGTGTTCTTCTTGTTTAAACACATCTGTCCTGTCTTGGAATTACCCTGAGGATTTCACTGGGCTTTTAGGACGCAGACTTGCACCGTCTTGTGTGTTTCTGATTGTGTTAACCAACTGAAGTCCTGTCAGTGCATGAAAAAATGTGATGGTACAGTAATTACAGTAAATAACACACACATTTGTGACCTAAAGCAAAAAAAAAAAAAAAGGATGTGGATAATACTGTTACTGCTGACTTGATCTGGACTTTTAATGTCTTAAAATCAATCATGTTCGTATGAAGTTTTGTATACTTTTAAGCAGATTAATTCCACTATTACACAATGCACAATATTACTATTACGAGTGCAATTATAATATTACTACCACTACTACAAGTTTTATTTATTTATATATATATAGATTTACCTTATTCAGTGCTGGCAAGTCTTTTCAGGGGAAAGTAGCAAATCCATGCTCAACAAGTCTCTAGAAGTCACCAGTTGACGTCATGCTCATTTGGATATAAAACCAGATAGAGTAGAGTAGAGTAGAATATAGAAAAAATTTTGAATAGACATGAATGAAGTGTAGAATAGAATAAGGAATAGAGTTGAGTATATTAAAGAACTTAATTGAATAGAGTTTTATCACAGTAGGTAATAGAGTATAGAATATAATGTAGAATAAAGTAGCATAGAATTAAAAGTAGAATAGAAAATAAGTAAGGAATAAAACACACTGTGCGGTTGTAAGAAAATACTCCATGCTTGGGTAATGAGCCACCCTGACATGTTTTATTTCTCTTACACCTCACCAATTTGCCACTGAGTACATTTTATTATCTAATGATAAACAACACATCATCCTTTACACCCATTTATAGTCACGGTTAATGTTGTGGAATGCCAGTGCAACAATTATGTAATGTCAAAACATGTTATAAAACAATATTACGATACCGACGATATCTCACAATATCAATATCATATCATTATACTGTCCGTCTCCAGTTATAACATGATCATATCAGAGGGTTAAGGGTTTCTGATGTAATGTAATGTGCCTTTGCAACAAGAAATATCCCACAGCATTATTTGGCTGTATTCACATTGACTGGAACTGATTTTCACTTTAAGTTGAGACGAGAGCTCTTTGTTCTTGGCTATATATTCTTAAAACTTTCATGTTAAGTATTTGCTCATTTCATTGTAGGTATTAACTAAACCTCTAAAATGGTGAAAATGAAGTGAAATATCATGCTAGCACTACACAACTTGGCTAATAAACAGGATTTCTAAAATATGTTGCTGATGCCAAGGGTTATTAATTATCGCATCCCAGTTTGAGTACGAAATCTAACCAGCGTACTGATTGTAGAGAAACTGTAACGACTGAAAGATGATGTGGAGCGGGCGGCCTGATCTTTAACCAGGTAAAACACAGGATAAATGCAGTTATCACCACATCCACTGACTTGATTTGTCTGTTTAGGTAAAATGATTAATTGTACAAAACAGCACTTTGCCTGATGCTATATACTGCAGCATGTTCCAAACACAGCCCTTTTTCTTTCTTCCACTTGGTTGCATAGTTAATTAATAGACTGATATGCCAACTTATTTGAAAGCCCAAGTAATTACTCTCAATTAAATCTAAAGGCATTTTTGTGGTACAGAATAAGGCAATTAAAGATAATAACCACAGAAAATAATGTAGTCTGTTTTAGCAATATCCCAAACATTTTGTTAAAAGTATTCTGAGTAATGCTTCTCTTTTTTCCCCCCTCTAAATAACAGTACTGGCATTGCTGTAGGCGAAGCATTCCCACACATTGTGGCTTTTCGGAGAAAGGCCTGATTTGGTACTTCTATAATGGGATTTTAAATGGCGGTTTGAAGGCCCCGGAGCGCTCATGGCAGCCACACTGGAGTCAGAGCCACTAAATGACACTCTTAGTAAAGACTACAGCTGAAACACATCTGATGGATTTCTCGTTTCAGCATATGGTTAGATGACCAGGTTTGTTTGGACATCTTTTGATTGGCAGATAAATCACACCGATGTTTGTTTTGGCAAGTCAAAACCACAAGGCCAAAATTATATTATTATATAACTGGCTTTTTGTGTACCTATGATCATTTAATGTAAAGATGTCTCAAACGGTTACTTAGTACACACCCATGGCTAATGTGTTATTCAGACCTACTGGGGGTTTTTTGAGGGTATTGCTCATATTTCATATTTCGCCCATGTTTTGAAAGATGAAGGTCAGTCAGTGCGTAGGAGGCTTGTCTTTTGAGATTGTTGAAATAATTAACATTCTGGCAAAGGAAAAATTTAGATTAGTATGCAATCTGTGTTGCTTATAAAGACCTTAGAAGACATTGTTGATAACTAATAATAACAATACTGCCTTCACGAGAGCTAGCATACTTCTCCTTATTGGTTCACCTACTGTCTTGTTCATTGTAGGGTTTTTTTTTTTTTTGTAGGTTACATAATGCATCCATAAAGGAAGGAATGCTTTTTATCATGGCTCATGACGTCAGCAAAGGTCTGAGGAATGTTTCTTAGCATGTCTGGCTCATAGTTCTGCTAGTTTAAGGGAAGTAGGATTATTTTCCAGAGTACATGATACAACAATGTAGTTTTGCAAGAGATGAGCCAGATTTGAAATAATTAAATTATCAGTCATATCCTTTTGCTTCCTTAGCCTTAAGCATTCACACACATTCATGGATGGAAAAATAAAGGGCTACTATTGCACTCGCTGCCCTGGCATAGCAGCAGTCCTATCATATGATCAGCATTTGGTTTATGATCAGCATGCTCATCTTTCTGTACAAATGCAGCCACGAGACTCGGCATGGAGACCAGAATAGCTCCTGCATTCCCAATACCTTTGTCCATTCTACTTCTCTCTAGGAGTTCTACTTCCCTCAGAGGGTAGCAGCTTTTCCCATGGAGGAACTTTGCCTAACTTCAGTGGCCAACGTATGGGCAGACGATCACACTGTGAAACCCTTCAGGCTGCCTCTATTCCCAATCATCTTTAACTTTTGTCTAAGAAAAGGAAACAGCGCTATTAAGTAGAACATTCATTCCCAAAACCCATTCCAGCTCCGATTGTGGTTTTATTTTAAGGAAAGAAAACTTCCCCAGTGCCAGGAGTCATCCTGTTTTCTGTCCTCCACCGACTATTTCAATGATTAGCCATAAATGGAGCTGAATGTGGCCAGGTCAGGCAGCAGAAAGCAGTCCTGCATGAGCTGAGGCCACAGGCATCTCAAACCGTGGTTAGATGGGCTTCAGTAACTTTTAACTAGAGGAAACATATCATGAAAAGTAGTGATATGAACGAAGGACTATGATTAAGGGATTCTAAACACAGTCTTGGGTTTAGTATAATTTTTGACTTGGAGGTCTGAAAACTGGATTGAATTTGTATGTATCTGGTACACATTCAGCATTGGTAATTTTAAGGGGTATGGAAAGTACGCCTCATTGCTATGAATCACATCACTGCTGCATTTTTGCTAAATTTCTTAAAATCTGCTCAGTGTGGTTCCTTTAACCTTGTGATCCAGGCTCACAAGGATCAAAATTGTTTTTTTTTTTTTTCTTTGCTCGATTCGTGCACAAGATATGAATCAACATCGCGTCTTATCACCACAAGTCTCCCATTTTGTTCTTTCTTGTTAAGCTTTGAAGTTCCACCCAAAAGAATAGGAAATGGCTAGACAGATCTGGGAGTGCCTATGATAGAGAAGGCACAGGATTGAACATGCATGAGAAAGCCGTTCTTAATCTCGCAGGAATGCGAGCAACTTTTGTGCAGGATACTGTGAACGCAGGGAAGCTCTGAGGCTGTATAGAACTAGGTTATAACATATAGCAAGCAGTTTTTCTCTATTTGGATATAATTCCTTCTCAGTGCTTTAGATATCTCTTGTACCAGGCAAGTCATTCATGCATGAGCTTTGCCATAATATCTTGAGCTTTTTTCCTACCCGAATTCATACTGTAGTGCATTTATTAAAGAAGAAGAAAAAGAAGAAGAAGAAGAAGGGTTCATTGAGTAATGCGATGACGCATCAATAGATTTGTTAATAGTGGGTGTTGTAGTTAATGAATAAATTGCAAACCCTGGCATCACCATTTCCAACATTTTTTGGATACATTTTCTTAGTTGTACTGACTAATTCTTCCCATTCTGTCTCCCATCCTTATCACATATTACACTCCATAATGGGTGGTGGATAATACAGCATCAATTAATCAATTAAGGACCAGTAGCTTGGTAGATAAGTCCCAGCACTGCCAAAGAAACACTGTTGGGACCCCCTTGAATTAAAGTTCCACTGCTTGACTGTATGCTGGCATAGGTTTGGTTTATTCACTAGGGGAACTCTGGAAGGTTCCATGTTGAACCCTCACAACAATCTGTTTCATTTTCAGAGAGGGTTCAAGTAGAGTCCCTTTAGAAGTCCCTAAAACTATAAACTATCCAAAGACCCCTCAAGCAACCCCTTCCTGTGGAGTCCCTTTAGACAGTTAATTATCCAAAGAAACCTCTAGCAGCCCTTGAGTGTGTAGGTTGTAGTCTCTTTTGTTCTGAAGTTGCTTTGGTCGAAGAATCTGCCAGATGAATAAAGGAAAAAAAAAATTATATATTGAAGGTGTTTCCTTGATGGTAGTAGTAGGAGTCGACCAGCCCTGAATCAATAAGGACCAAGTGATCCTGTTTCTTGTTGTCTACCATTTTTGGGTTTGTGCAGTGGCTGCCCAGTTGGCAAATGTTTTTTTGGACCGGGTTGTGTAATTTGTTTGTCTCCACCTTGTACACCCATCTGAAAGAGTCTGTCCTTTACAGTCCTCATGTTTTCCAGCAGGCCCATGTGCTTGGCACAGGGCAACATTTTTCCCTTTAGTGACCTACCAGCTGTGTCTTCATCTGTCACCTGCCTCATTTTCTCAGCGAAGAATTTGGGGCATAGTTTGTTTTACTTCAGTGTGAAAATCCTCTTGAAATCCAGTGGAATTTTCTGCATTTACATGGTGGATCTTACAGCCTTACTTTTTTTTGTCTGGTGTATCAAAAGCTTGGCCTTGACTTTTCATCTAAAGTCCTGCTGGCTTCTGATTCTGGTTGTTGCATCGTCCAAGTCGACAGTACAAAGCTTGCAAAAGTACACTCTTAGCCTACAGGCTAACAGTGTGCTTTTCCAGGCTTGGCATTGTCTTTTTTAAGGCCAGGATCAGTGGCCTCTTCTTGGCTGGAGTACCGCACTTTTCCAGGAACCAGAAACTGTTTGTCTGAATGAGCAGAAAAGGGAGAGGAGCAAACCCAAAAATGCACTGTAGGGGGTTGCAGCTTTGTTTTTGAACAGAATGATCCTTCATGGAAGCCAAAAAAAACAGGCCTTAAAAAAGACACACATTCTGTAAATTAAAGCCAGCTTCTGCTGCTCGTCCTTGCTGTCCTCAGACAACCTTATCTAAACCTAGTAATTTTTAAATTCTTAATTGAAGTCTTAAATGAAACAACGATGGGGTGACTATTTTCTAACTGTAGCCATGTTGTACTCTAGCCAGCAAAATCCAGATTTTATTGTGTCCCAAACTGATTGAGAAAGTTGTGATCTGGGGTTTGCCAGCTAGTTACATTTAAATAAGGGCATGAAACAAAACCAAGACTTATGTTGAGACCACATGAGACTGTCTGAAGATTGGCTGGCGGCCTGCAAGAAAGCAGATTGTGAATGGTGTTAAGATAGTAAAAGTAAAATAAGTTTAACTGAACATAGTGAAGGGCTTGAAGTTTTACTAAATGATATTAGCATTCTTTGATTCTCTGTAATTAGATTTTATGAGGTTTCATTCCAAAAATGGTCCTTTCATGTATTCCTATTTTTTTTTCTTTTAGATAGTTAATGACTAGAATTACACTGTATTTACACTTAGCAATGAATGCTAACCTAACTCCAATTTTAAAAGTTGAACAAGGCCCTTTAAATTGTGTTACTGATTCAGACTACCCAGAATACCAACATTTCCTTCAGACGTGTTGAGAAACTACTAAGAAAAGACTGTTAATGACTAGAACAATACTGTTATTACACTTAGCTTCAGAGCTAACCAACATTCCAGTGCTTAATCTTGTAAACAAGGCCAATTGTGTTGGTGCTTGTTTTCCAAAGATCTTCTTGAATTAAACACACGAGTAATGATGATATCGAGCATGCTGAGTATTATCCCGTCTTAGCAGCAAACTTGAGTTCAGCAAACCGCTTGAAGCTGCAAATGCTCAGCTTTCTTCAGTTTGTGCAGATGGTGTTTGGACTGCTTGTGGACGGCGATGGTTAGTGCTCAGGGTGGAGCAGAGGCAGCAGTGCCTTAGGCGTGTGTGCGCGCATGTGTGTGTGTGTGTGTGTGTGTGTGTGTGTGGCAAATCGTCCAGCCTAAGAGCAACAAGGCCATGCTGTATGTTCAGACCAGAGGCCAGGCAGGATAACATGCGAACAGCTGCTTAAAGTGCAAGGGCACACTGCCTACACACACATACAGAGCTTTATACAGTAGCTCTGCTGTTATTGGCCAATCAATCGCAATATAGAAGCCAGCGACTTGAGGCCAATATGGCATGAAGTCAAGTTTTTCTCTTTTCACTAAAAGGGTCATTGAGTCAGTGAAAAGCTCTTTAGTCAGGCTAGACAAGAGCACAGAAGTAATCGCGACAGATGCTGTTACAGTGATGGCCTGTTGAACACAGATGCTTCTCAAATTACCCTCCAGAGAAATTGGTTTTATTGGTATACTCACCTGCTTCATCAGATAATTGACCACAGTAATGAAGTATTTGTGTGCAGAGACAGAACTGAGGAATTGTAGAGGTGTCAAAATGACAATTTGGGTTTAAGTGTCAGTAAGCACAGAGTTTATTGCAGAGAAGAAGTACTCTGAAGGATTTAGTGCAGTACAGTGTTATATTGTCTGGATTCTTCACCCATAAAAAGGCAGTAAAAACTTCTGTCTTCAGTTCAATGAAATTATGTAATTCGACTACAATACTGGCTTCACTCTAATTTGGCATTATATCATAATTGGCACAGAGCCAAGATTGACAAAGACCAAGTGTTATCTTGTTAATTGTACTTTCCTTCACCAAAGTATGTCTAGGTATTTTACTAAACATTATATCCTGTGAATTCCCAAATTTACATTCTGTCAGATTTTTATATTGCAACATGGGCTTCATTCAAGTTTGCACATTTGGCATGCAGAGATTATTATTTATTCATTTTTTTTTTAAATGTGCTGTTTTAAAGCGGCATGGCTGTATTGTAAATACTAGTTTGAATCCAATACTCTTTACATGCCTAACTAATACACTGGTTACTAATCCAATACTAGAACCCCCACATTTGGCCCATATATTTGCTCCCACCAATCATGTAGATTGAATGCCTGGTACACATGTTCGGGCTCAGATAAAATTGTGACTCATTTTAGGATCCACACGGACAGACTGATATACTGATTTACATACACAAAACGAGGAGAATAAAATGTTTGAACGCTTTGGATGTTTGCAGATTAACCAACCAAATTCACTATTGCCAGGGTGATGGCTCTCTGAGAGCACTGATGCTACGCAACTGGGAAACATGAATGCAGTTTAGCCAGCTAGCCCATAGCTATTACGTCTTTAATACAGACAGTGTAATGGCTTAGTGACTGTGGAAACCAAACAAAAGCATCAGAAATAGCAACATTTCACTCAGATGTGTTGATAAATTAATAAAAAAAAAGGACTGTTATTGACTAGAATTACACGGTAATTACACTTAGCATTGAATGCTAACCCAACTGCCAACTTAAAAACAGTAAACAAAGCAGTTTGTGTTAGCATTTCAGAACGTCAGGAATATCAACATTTCCCTCTGACATGTTGATAAATGTATCAGAAAAGGCTGTTAATGACTAGAATTACACTCTAATTATACCACCATAACCCAACTACCATGGATTCTGCTATATCGAGAAAAGCCAAATTGTAAAATCTGGAGCTGTCAGAAAATTTGGACTTGTAAATATAATTTATATGAAATCTTATTATAATGTGTTTTTGAGTGTAGCAACTGTTAATCCTTGTCTTATATCGTACAGTCTACATTTCTCACATCTGATTGCAACAGTGTTATATTTATGTAGCACTATAAACCTATAAAAGTAGGTATTAACCGTATGCCTCATTCTCCAGCAAAATGAAACAGTGCAACCACAGATATCTAAAAAGAGGGAATGAGGTAATTGGCAAAAGTAGCCTCCTCTGTTCCACATAATCTGCCTGTCTGTGGCTTTGATAAATTGTACCATGACGTACAGTTGACGCCCCAAACCTCCTGAACCAGTCAACCCCCTTTAAGGCCTCCACTTTTGCAAGGGGTTTAAGTGGAACGTTTGATGTCCGGGGTGTGGTAGTGAAAGCCGGGTGGAGGTCTGCTTGTAATATGACCCTCCAGCACTAAAAATAGCTCAAGCAGGAAAAGCCTGCATGTCTGGAGACCTCATTGGTTAATTACAAGCCAAGGTTAAGAGTGTTAGTAAGTATGCACACTGCTCGGGCTGCGTCATTTGGCTTCTGGGGAGTTTGTGCAAGTCTGGTAAAAAAAGCATGGAGTTTTTAGATTTAAGGTGCTGATTTTTAGATCTAGGAAAGTATGGAAAATTATAACTTTCTTTTGATACAAGAAAGGATATTCTGTTTTTAAATAAGATTTTAAATTTGTGACATTTAGACATTCTGTAATTTTCTACACTAGCATGATTTCTCCTTTTCTACCTCTTTTCCTCGTACATTTAATAACAATTAAATGCTCAAGAAAACTGAAAATAGAAAATCTGGAAAGCTTAAAAATCAGCCTACAAGGCCAGGACACCAACCCTGATGTAGACCTTGGCATCTTTATGCTGCATTTTTCTGATATCCCTGCAAGTACAAATGTAAGGACCAGGGACCGTAATAACCTCACCACATCTCTTGCTCCTGTTTTTATCCTTTATGGAAAATCACCTTGTTAAGAAGCAAAACACTGTACATAAATGTAGATAGGAGCCAAATATAAAGTGGTACATAAGTACAAAGTAGATGTGTTCAAGGGACTGTTTTTTTTTTTTTTTTTTTAATGCACTCCTAATTCCGCCCTTCCTGATTTTTTGTACGCACAATTCCTTCCCAATTCTAATGAACTTAGCTAATTCTATTTCCCAAAATATTTGTACAGTTTTGCAGATTTATTTAACCACAGCAATCCTGACCCAAAATCCCAGAACAAACCATTTATTGAAGATGAATGGATGAACATGGTAAAAACCCAATGTCCAATTTGCTCCCATGTTAATACACGTGGCCAGTTTTTTGGGGGTTTTTTTTCCCCCTTTTCTTTTTCCTGCGAGCTTCATATCTGACTGCCTAGTCCCGTCTGCATGAAACTCCCATCGGAGCCCAGTCTCAATGCATACCACTAGTGCAGTAATTAAACCATATCACAAGGAGTCACCATGTATGAGTTAAGATGAGGGGATGTAGATGGAGTTAAGATTAGGGGATACTACTACTTACCTATCCACCTTTCTTGCACCCTTCAAAGGAATCCTAATAAATTGAAGAGACTTAAAATAGGGCAACGTTGGGTTACAGGAGACCAGAGATGGCAAAGGAAGGCTAAGGAAACTTGCTGCTAGGGATACTACTCTCTTAAACCATTAACAAGACATTTAAGATGAAGCCAAATGAAGAGCAAAGACAAAAAAAAATGTGAATTTTAGGCTAGAAAAGAGAAGGGTGGGCTTAGGGAACTTTTGGCCTTTATGTCTGACTTGGAGCCTTTCTTACCGAAAGTCTCAAATGAAGTGCAATGG
Source organism: Pangasius macronema (assembly GCA_037577455.1). NCBI lineage: Eukaryota > Metazoa > Chordata > Actinopteri > Siluriformes > Pangasiidae > Pangasius > Pangasius macronema. The sequence goes on from CM074950.1 coordinate 22,751,281, forward strand.
AAAGACAAGACCAAAAAAATGAGAAAGTATATCAAAGAGAACTTGCTTGTAGGGACACTACTCATCTATCTGTCTGCCTTTACAGGAAGAATAAGACGAAGCCAAATGGAAAGAAGCCGCCCATAGAGGAGAAGAAGCCGTACCTAGAGCCAGAATGCACCAAAGTAAGGGTCGTTGACTTCGACCTTAAGGAGCTGGTGGTGTTGCCACCCGAGATCGACCTGAACGAATGGCTCGCCAGTAATAGTAAGCATATTAAGTTACCTTTGCTCGTCTTCATTGTCTCTGAGCAGATCCTCCTAGTTGCTTTTGTTACTTTGGGGCCTGGTTTAACCGTGCGTGTTTCAGTTGCAAATAAATCCCAAATAGGAATGCTTACAGTGTTGAATAATGGCCAATTATGGAGCCAAAGCCACAGGAAAGTTGATTGGTCTTGTTATGTCTAGCTTTACCAGATATTTTAGAAACACCCAGCATTTGTTGGACGTTTGTCCATCACAGGAAAAAGCAGCACATTATTTCAGGCTTATGTAACATACGCAAGTTGTCGAAAGACTGAACTTCGACTAACATTCCAGCACCAAAGTACATAGACCATTGTTTGCATTTCCTGCGATTTTTATCTTTCTGGCAGATCTTTCTTCAGAGCCATGGAGAAACATAAAACGGGCTTATTTTTGGGGAATTGAATGTTTTCTTTTCTTTTTTTTTTTTTTTTATAAACAAGATTAAATCAACGCAATGTCTCTATCAGACCCTTTTATGGCTAATGGAGGTAGTTAGTCCACGCCCATTGGGCGGTTTATAGTGTGTATTTGCTAAAGGATGGTAATTATTCTGGAATCTTTTCAGTGGTTTTCTTTAAACATTTAATCTGACTGTCGTTAGAACCTGAGGCAGATGTGTGTTAAATGTTAGTGTGACACTGTAGATATTTTTCCAGCTATGCATTAAGGTTGTAAAAGTGAACCTGCACAATATTGCTGTTACACTGTACCATGCCACACTGTGATTACAATATGCTTTGCATTGTATTAAAATTACATTATGAGCATAAACCATAAAGCTAGAAGCATAGAAGCTGTTCGGTGAATGCGCGTGGTGCTTTATAGGTGATTGGCATTTATCAACATACGCACAAGTACGAAGAAAGTCAGCGTAACAAAGGTTTTGCTGGGCCTACGAAAACATACACACACCACTTTAAAATACAAAACAATTTTCCTCCTTTTCTGCTCCACAGCCACAACGTTCTTCAATCTGATCAACCTGCAGTACAGCACTGTGTCCGAATTCTGCACAGGAGATACGTGTCCCGTCATGTCGGCCTGCAACACGTAAGAGCACTCTGCCCTGCATTATTCACTCTCACTTTACCATAACTTATTGATCCTGCAGCCACTCTGGCAACTCAACACTCTGTCTGTGACGGGTGACTGCTCAAAATCATGACCTTGGACGTGAGGGCACCCTTTGCCCTATCAGTGGTCTTCACCTCTGGGAAGCAGAGTGTGAAGTGTTGTGTTTTAGCCTTGCTGATTAAAGATGATACGGGGAGATTAAAGCGCCCCGAGCACCAAGGACACACACGATACCCAGGGGTGTAGATGGGTAAAATCTGACCTTTTAACAACTCTTTTATTACTCAAAAAACATGTATAAAAACCACAGAAATGCAAATTCATGGCCAGATTTTGGGAATCTATTTGCTGAATGCTAAACATAAAATCATATCCTTTTAAGGGAAAACTGAGTTACAAAAGTACAAAATAATTGAGGAACAATCTTTACCTATTCAGGGAAAGCCTGAAAACATGAAATACATGTCTTAATGTAAAATATTTGTGAAGTGACGCTGTCGTTTTACTATCAGTGTGCTATTTTGGCTGGAAAATGGCGTACTTTTTTTTTTTTTTTTTTTTTTTTTTTTTAAACAAACAAACTACACTCTGTACTCTGTACTTCACATTTTATTGCCTGTCTGATCAGCCAATGCTTTTCTTATCAAAAAGAATTTATTTAGCTTAGCACAATAAACTGAATAAGAATTCAGTTTAATAGCACACAGGATCCTGGTTTAAATTTCATTCATTGATGCCTTCTACTATAACAAACCTGCATGTACCATGTGCTTTCACTTGATCCAAATCAATTCTTACCTATTTTTGGCTCAGTATATTTAGAGGCTGAACTTTTTCTGCATTCCTAATGTTGTCATAGGTACTGATACGTGTGATGGTGTTCAGAGGAAATCCATCGAAAGTCGCTGTAGCTTAATTCAGCCAAAAATGACATTAAACTAAGTTTTGACCATAACTGAGTCTTTCTGCCAGTGATATACTTTCACATTTCTATTTTAAGAAAAAAATATACCAAACATGTGGAAGTGTTTTTTATTGGCTGTCAAAGATCATGTAGTGGAAAGAACCAGTTTAACAAGTGCACCAGTAAATGAACAGTGGACAGTGGTGGCTCAGTGGTTAAGATGTTGGACTACTGATCAGAAGGTCAGGAGCTCAATCCCCAGCACCACCGAGCTGCTACTGCTGGGCCCTTGAGCAAGGCCCTTAACCCTCAACTGCTCAGTTGTATTTAAAAAAAAAAAGTCACTCTGGATAAGGGCGTCTACCAAATGCCGTAAATGTAGTCAGTCTGCATAAAGCTCTAAAACCTTGTTAGCTAAGTGGGATTTCCTCACACAGTAAATGTCACAATTTTATCAATTAGTTGAATTGCTGTGTGCTATAGTGAAACGTACATTAGCCAAATCAATTCTGTGTAGAAATAGATACCGGCTGTATACCGGCATAACATCTGCGATGCTCCTGCCCCATCGTATCATCATCAAAACGGAGAAGAGCGCTTGCACAGTCTGTACAGATGACAGTGGGCAAAGTTTCAAAATGTTTAAATGACCTAATAAAAAGTTTGTGAAAATTTGTGGGAACTTTACCTTGTGATTGAGATACAGTCCATGCAAAAGAGAAACGTATTTCAGTTCAGAAAACCCTGCAATTCTCAGAACTATAAAAGGGAGAAGGGTTTCCGCAGCCCGCCACGCTTACACCTTAACATATCTGCAGCCCAGGTTAAAGGTCATTTATCAAAAAGGCTGGAAATACGCACAAGTGCTAATCTGGTCAAACCCCATTCCTCGTCCTGAGTCAGGATGTGCGCACAGAAGCCCTTTTGTTTATGAAGGTGACACCCAAAAACCCTGCAGCTGCTCTTGCACTGTAAGTGGGTCACCTGCCAGGGGTTAAACTGAAAGAAGAAAAGCGGAGGCTGATCAAACACACGCTCAGCTGCATACACAGATGGTCAGCTCGACGGTTTAGTTAATGATCCACCAGCACGTCGGATTATGAGCTTGTTGGATCATGTTTTCCTGTGATATGATTTACAGTGTCTTTGCTGTCGGGTTAGACAAATAATGGACATTTTAGGAAAATCATGTGTCCTGAGATATCAAGTCTGTCTTCCTTTGCCTCTCTCAGGACGTACTGCTGGCTTGATGAGAAAGGAAAGAAGACAAAATGCACGGCGCCGCAGTACGTAGACTTTGTCATGAGTTCAGTCCAGAAGCTCGTCACTGACGAAGACATCTTTCCCACAAAGTATGGTGAGTATCGTCCTCTGCTGCCACCCAGTGGTGCCACAGAGACACTGTCGCAAATGTAGGTCCATGTACAAAAAGAAAATACACTGGGGTCTAAAAGTATGAGACCTCTAGTTTAAAAAAAAATGCTTCTGTTTTGCATTCGTTTCTAATACAACAATTTTCATTGCTAATTATGTTATTGACAACGACTTGATTGAAAAGTAGAATCTTTGAAATATTTACGTTAATTTCAGAGTTTCTGAGTATTTGGTACGTCCCATTTTTGTCCCCGGGACATCCAAATTTGTGTAAAACCTTACGATCCGTTTTAGATCAATCCGATCAGAGTGTCATGTGAACACGTGCTTCAGTCGAAGATGGTAGATATGAGGAAAACCTGATCTTTTGTACCAAGCAGTTAATATGGTCAATATCACAGATTTGCTTACATTTAAATAGGGACCTAGAAATAGTGCAGAATCTTGAACATTAACTATTCATTAAACAAGATATTAAACATTTACTTTCTTTATTTTAAATTATAAAACCTTATGTCTATTTGCAGTTTTATATGAAACTACAGCAGGATATAAGGCTGCAGCAGATAAGCTCTTTGATAAAGGTTTCAGGTTTTTATTTTACTTTACCTCAAATGTATTTTTGGAGCATCAGACAGTGAACAGTAAATTATTGACAGCCAGAGGAACCTTTTCACTGCGTAGTCCATCTGTTCATTATTAACTTGTTCTTGTTTACATTCGTCTCGAGAATTACGTAATGATAAAATACCGGTTTGAGAAATGTGTTCCAGTTGGCCGTTAGTCATAAGCCATACGCAGGAAGCTACAGAGTTGTTACTGTAAAAGGTGGAGCCCTCAGGGGTGTAGGGTGGTTACGGCAAGACTACAGGTAAATAGGTTTATGTCACAATCAGTCATTGCCAGTTAAAAGTACTTTTTGTATTGGAACTTTATCAGAAATTGACATTTATGTACAGTAAATGAGGCTTTGTCTTTGTAATTAATTATGCGTACAAATGCATAGGTGGTAAAACCAAAAATCTAGTATTGTGACTTTATGGTGTTTGTCTCACTATGAAGAGAGAATTTTACAGAAAGGTGTGTTGAAAAATTATGTCTTTATTGTTTAGTCAAGACATTGCCATGTGCTCATGTAAAAAATATTTTATACAATTTTTTGAGTTCAAGAGTTTTATTTGTGCAGCACAATGAGTAAAGTTCTTATGCTTCAGGACCTCAACCCAGGAGTGTATATCTTTAATATAAAAAAAATAAATAAATAAAAGCACAAAACACTTTGGAAAATTCCTCTTAACGTCATTCCAGTTAGGGACAGAGTTGAACTTAAAATTTCGTTACGTGTAAGGTTTCTGTTTCTGAATATTGATAAGCTTATTGATAATGCTGTAATATATGACCTGCGTGATTGCGCCTTGTGGGCGGAGCTTAAAGCCTCCTTCGAAGTTGCTATGTTTTAGATAATGTGGTGGTTGTGTGTGTTTTTTTTCTGATGAGTTTTAATATTTGTATTACTACATTGTAAGAGAAGTCATGTTGTCCAAAACGCCAAAAATTCTTTCTACCTGTAGTGTATTGCCTTAAGCAAACAGTCAAAAATATAAAGAAACAATGCTAATCTAAGCACATGACAACTGTTTTGGTGTCATTCCGATCATTACTAGATCTAGATCTCAGAGTTCCATTGATTTCCCATTGGTTCTTGTTGTGGAAAATGTCCTTTATGTAGCAGGTGTAGAGGTTAAATCTGTACATTTTTAGGATCAGTTATTAATTACATATCCACTGCTAACTTGTAGCTCTCTCTCTCTCTCTCTCTCTCTCTCTCTCTCTCTCTCTCTCTCTCCAGGCAAAGAGTTCCCAAACGCCTTCGATACGCTGGTGAAGAAGATCTGCCGCTACCTGTTCCACGTGTTGTCGCACATCTTCTGGGCCCACTACAAGGAGACGGTGGCCATGGAGCTGCACGGACACTTAAACACACTCTACACGCACTTCATCGTCTTTATACGGGAATTCAACCTGATGGAACCCAAGGAGACGTCCATAATGGACGACCTGACCGAGGCCCTGTGCACCCCTCTGCCCCCTCCTCCACAGAACCACGTGACGGAGAGATGAGGCTCGCACCTGTCTCCCCTCCATCCCTCTGCTTAGGGGAGGACAGAAGGACCGCCCTTTCACCTCCCACAAACTTCGCTCTCTTTTTTACGACCAGGTCAGGATGGGTCAGCGTGGCCTGCGGGTGGCAGCACTCGCCGAAATCCCCCCCCTTCCAGAGGCTGTACTGTTCTGTGAGCCCTTTAACCAGGAAGCATTCACACTAGCACCCTTATTTTTTTTTTTGGTTTGGTTTTCTCATGCCCATGTACTAATGAGTTTGGGTTCGGAGTATGGGACACTACGTTTGGTTTGTCTCTTCCTCCTGACATTAGCGCCATCTCTCTATCCATGTTAGAATGAGAAGAAGTGAGGAAGATACTAGTGGCACTGTTTTTCTGTACAGTTTAAGAAGACCGAACAGTAGTCCTGGTCGTCTACAGAGTCTTCTTAATCATATAAGGAGTTTTTTTTTTTTTTTTTGAGGCTTAACGTGTGAAATTTAGACCTTCAGGACCAGACTGTTTACCCATAACCCTTTTAGTCTGACTACTTTCCACCCAAGATGCTCTTTAACCCAGCGTCTTAGACAATGGCTGCACCTTTTCATTTATTTTTTTCTTTGTTTTCCAATATACTAGATAATCTAGTCAGACCTTATGCCCCCTCAGCGCTCCTCCAGCACCGGAGCATACCACAGGCGGCCATATTGGATCCATCTAGAAAGCAGCACCAGTCCGAAGGCCTCGCTTCCTGGTGCTTTTCCATTATGCAGCACAATGACAAAGACATTTTGTCGGCTACATTTGATTGTTCCATATCCCATATAAAGGTACATCAAAATTCCCCTCCATGTTTCATTAAAAAAATGCCTAAGGGAACAATTAGATCGCAGTCGTGTCAGAATCGAGGGATGGCCCAGGCTCGCTTTGCAAGGACACTTCCGAAATGGAAAAGTGGCAGAAGAATGTAAAACTAGTCTTTATGTATTTAACTGTTTGAGAAAATTATCCTGAGTGAGTGAGAGTGAGAGAGAGAGAGAAAACGAAAGGGAAAAAATGGTGTATGTAAGCATGAAAGAGAAAGAAAGAGATTTTAAAGTCCTCCCTTCATCACTGTTCAGAGAGTTCTCTTAGGTTTAGGTTCTCTCATCATTAGAGGGTTGGATATTCTTCATTTTAATTTATTTATCTTTTTTTTTTCCCCATTTGGTTTAGTTTTGGCTTTTTTTTTCTTTTTCAGGACACAGTTCTGGCTTTCATTTTTATGTATTTTAATAATACTTAAGTTAAAAGCGATTTAATATTTTAAGCTCTGCAAATTATACCCTAATAAAATATTTAAAATGTCACTAATTCCTGTGTCGTTCACATCATTTCCACCAGCAGTTCATAGCCACATCAACAGGAACAGTGGAGTAATGATTAAGGAGTTCTTTATTGGAGCGTTTTATAGGAAACTGGCTTTATACTGGAACCGTTTGAAAGGTTTATTATTGGTTCCAAGGTTCATATTATCCGTCAGTAATTAAACATTTACAAATTATATACAGATCGTAGTAAAATCTCTTTGTCCTGCCCTGCTCATGACATGCACGCTGCTTGTCGCCTTCCTCACTTGTCTGCTCTGACGAAAGAATAGAAGACGCTGTCTTTCTGCTCCAGCAGGACATCGGGTCTGTCGTATTCCAGTATGGCGCCACGCTTCATCACGATGACCACGTCTGAGCCCAGGATGGTGTGCACACGATGCTGCAGTGTCATACACATATATACAGTGTCATACACACACCCACATACATACTGTGCATGTTCACAAACCTCTTACAAACTTTTTTGATCTGATATGAAAACCAGAATTTTATCCACACACACATTTAACAAATATGATTCCATTCTGATAAACTGTGTAGTCTTACTGACAAAAAGAGTCAGTGTCAGGTGATGGTGTTAAGAATCAACAGCAATTAACACTGTGTGAATATTGTACAGGTATTACTATTTAATATTGATTCTTAGATTCTTCAATAAATTCTTTCTTAAGCTTTTTTCATTCTTTGATTCTTCAAATGATTATACGCTTGAATGATTCTTAGATTGATTCTTTGATTCTTCAAATGATTACACGCTTGAATGATTCTTTGATTCTTCAAATGATTACACGCTTGAATGATTCTTAGATTGATTCTTTGATTCTTCAAATGATTACACGCTTGAATGATTCTTAGATTGATTCTTTGATTCTTCAAATGATTATACGCTTGAATGATTCTTAGATTGATTCTTTGAATCTTCAAATGATTATACGCTGGAATGATTCTTAAATTGATTTTTTGATTCTTCAAATATTTATACGCTTGAATGATTCTTAGATTGATTCTTTGATTCTTCAAATGATTATACGCTTGAATGATTCTTACATTGATTCTTTGATTCTTCAAATATTTATACGCTTGAATGATTCTTAGATTGATTCTTTGATTCTTCAAATGATTATACGCTGGAATGATTCTTAAATTGATTCTTTGATTCTTCAAATGATTATACGCTTGAATGATTCTTAGATTGATTCTTTGATTCTTCAAATGATTATACGCTTGAATGATTCTTAGATTGATTCTTTGATTCTTCAAATGATTGTACGCTTGAATGATTCTTAGATTGATTCCTTCTTCAATTCTTGGATAGAGTGTTTCCCAGAATGATTCTTTGATCCAATTCAATTCCACCGATTATCTCGACTGATTCTTAGATTCTTGAATAGGTTGTTTTCTTAGAGTGAGTCTTAGGTTGATCATTATAAAGATTCATAGATTAAATGACTCGCAGAATGAGTCTTGATTGAGTGATTCTTAGGTTCTTGAAAACAAGATTCTGGTTTCTTGGAGTGATGCTTAGACTGACTGATCCGTAGAATTAATTTTTAATCCTCAGATTTATCAACAGATTGAGTCTTAGAGTGAATCTTAGCTTGATAAATCTTTGATAGACTGATTGTTAGTGACTAGTATTGATTTTTTTTTTAATTCTTAAAAAAACGTTCTTAAATCATTCATCTATTGATTGTTTGATCGAGTGATTCTTAGATTAATTCATAGATAGAGTCGAGGGAAAGTAAAGCACAGTGTTTGGTGGTGGTGGATGAGGACTAATGATCTCTTTGTCCTGCCATAGCACATTTAAGCTGATGTTTTAGCAGATACTTACAGCAATGTTTACAACCGTCCGATCTGCAAAAGCAGTCATAACCACTTTTTGTAGAATGCTCTCCTGTTCAGAAGAAGGGTGTCGAAGGTTAGAGCACTTTATGTGATGTGTATTATGAGATATGGATTGTATATGTGATCTCTCACAGTGGCCATGTCGATAGATGCTCACCGAAGTAGGTACTACTCCTACGACGAGAAGGAGTGTTTGCGAGCCCGGTCTGTCTTCTCGACGGCGACGGGGACGCTGAAGTTTTCTCCTCCCTCCGTCACCATGGCATCTAAGACATGGACAGAACAAGCTCATTAGGCTTTATTAGGTAGCCGGGTTCTCTCTAATGGCTAAAAATCCTGAGGATTAGTCACAAAATCACAGGCTGTCTGAACAAAGCCAAAAACATAATCAATACTGAATGCTTATTAAACTATCTGTGAGGTAAGTTGCTGAATTTGCAAAAAAAAAAAATGGCTGGAAAAAAAAAACATTCAAAATGCAGATTAATGCTCTTTATAGTATGTGCAAAAAATCATGAAAAAATCTAATAAAATAATAACTAGAGAAAATAATGAAGTAAAAAGAATAAAGTTAAAGTAGAGACATTCTCATTTAGTTTTTTTTTTTTTTTAATGCAAGCTTTAATTCTCAGAATGATTCTTTAATTCATTTGTTCTTGGAAAAAGTATCAATAAAACCTAAAAGTAAAATTTGTGCAAATTACAGTTATAATGCTATTCTATTTAAAATGTGGTCAAGTAACTATAATGATTAAATTCTAATCTTGTAAGATTACGAAGTAAGAATATAAAAAATTGTAACTTACTAAGAATGTTACTAAGTAAACTAAGTAATTCAGAATCAAAAAGTAAAAATTAAAATAGTAAAGTTGAATAAATTGCTGCAAAATGGTGATGTAAACTGACAGTACAAATGATCCAGCTCTCCCAAAACCAAAGTTCAATAAAATATACAATTTAGCGTGTAGGCTTAATCATTGTACTGTAGATTCTGATACAGTTAATCCAACATGGCTAACTGGCTAACTCATTGTCATCAATAAGTGAACTGATATAAGTCACTTTAAAGTGATGCTTCAGTGAGCAAGGATGTCTAACGTGGCAATTAGTTTTGTCCTTGTTTCCTCCTGTCGTTTACCTCAGAGAGAAGAGGTAAGAAGCAAGGAGATGAGTGAAGAACGAAAAGTACCCATCCAGAGTGGATCAGGAGGTCTATTGCGAAGGTGATGCCCACACTCGACTCGCTATAGGTCTCGAAGGGTGTCGTAGGGGTCAGTGGCCTTTCTCTCTGGATCCAGATTAAATCTAAAACAAACCCAGAAAGGCTAACAATCAGTAAAAGAGCATTCACTGACAAATAATTCCAAATAATCCTACAAGATTTTTATGAGATTATCTGATAATGGTCTAGTGCTCATACTGTAGCTTTACTGTAGCAAAAAAAATGGAGATACCCGTATTCAATGGCACGGTTATAAGATCCATAAGACTTACCGAATTGTTCCACTGAATAAAATGGGGTCCTGAAGAATGATGGAAAATTTGGAGCGCAAGGTTTGAAGCGGCAATTTAGCAATATCAATCCCATCAATAATAATCCGGCCTTGAAGAAAATAGCAGAATGTCACCAAACCTAGAAGATGACACTGTAATACTGAGAAATAGAGAAGAAAAGTTTACCCTCGCAAGTGTTAAGCATTCGGAAAAGAGCCAAGGAGAAGGAAGACTTCCCACTTCCTGTTCGTCCACATATCCCCACCTGAATAAATACAGAATTACAGAACAGAAATGATGGGAATGTCTCTGAGTGTGTAAGAAAGCAAGTAAGGCCTTGAGTGGGTTATAATGGTGTTGCCTTTTGTCCAGGTTTGATGTGAGCATTGACATGCTTTAGGACCGGTTTTAGGCTGCTATCATATCTCACGCTCAGGTTCTTTATTTGGATCTCGCCATATTTGGGCCAGCCTGCTGGAACCTGGGCTGGAGCTGCAACATCAGAACAAACAATTAATCAGTGAATTCTTTGTGCATTACATCTAATTAGCTGAATCTTTAAGAAAATCTATTTGTTTATTTCACTGTTTATAACATAATACACGCTAGTACTGTACGTTATACTAGTTATCACACCTATAATCAATAGTGCCCAGGTTAATTCCTGGAGATCTGTCACATATCATATACAGTATATATACACATATATATCAAATATAAGCTAAGAGGCTTAGAGGATTCTGCTATGGAAAAAAAAACATGAGGTGGACTGCTGATATCCAGCCAATCAGGAGAAGGAAGAGTCTCTATTTGCCTCTCAATCATTTTGATTCTCAATACAAAGGCCCTCCAGTTGTTCAGCCAAAGCTGATCCAGTCCTATTCGCTAAATGTGGAACAGTTCAAGGGGGTGAACACTTATGCAAGGCACTGTATCTCTTCCCTCAAGCCTTTGTATTTAGGATACACTCAATATATGACTTCTCATCTCCGCACTCATTTCTCCATTGTAGTTCTCAGGCTCTGTGTTGAGCAGACTGCTGATCCTCTTCACACAGCCAAGCTGTACCTCCATATCAGCCAGGTTACGCACCATCCAGTTCAGGTAGTTTGACACCTGCAATATCAGGTACAGAACTATATTTTAGAATTTGCAGAAAACTATGTGATTATGTGAGAGTATTGTTGAATGTGTGTGATGGACAGGACGTTTTACCATGAGAGCGTATGTGAGGCCCAGACCCACTAATCCAGCTGAGAGGTCACTGTACAGGGCATTACTGATGGACGCCACGGCAGCTATCAGCACCACAAACGCCCCGATATACTCCTGATGAGTCGAAATTAAATCTGTTACTACAGTCGTGCCATGAGAAGGGTCTTGGGTTTGTATATATGGACTGCAGTCATTATTTCAGTAGTGTTCATATCCACTGCAAACACTGATTTTGGGTCAGGGAAGTATTTCTGTTTTGAAGTGTTTGGATGTTTGTTAGTGGTCATATTCTTGTTGAACCTTCCATTTATGGTGAAGCCTTAACCTTGTGGCAGATGCAGCCAGATTTTCAGTTAATACAGTATATCCTTCTCTGTAACTATTTATGGATCCAAATGAAAACCAAAATATTTGTCAAATGCTAATTTAGCAAAGCTGTGTAAGACAAGAGTGCAAAATGTACCAAGTGTCCAGTTTGTACACACACAAGTGACTAAATAATTAGTTGAGAAATTTCAAGTACACCCATTGATGACCAGCAGTCCAAGAGAGTGATACTTATCATGCTCTCTGTCTGGGAGGGATGGCATACTCTCTGTGCGCTGTCAATGACAGTGACACTAGCCAATCATGTGAGTCTATGATCACATGTACGTGGAAGAGGGTAGACATTACTTTCCTCTGAATGTATAAAGCTGCCCTGTGACATAGGATAAGCAGCAGTTCAAAAAAAAAAAAAAAAAGTGGAGGAATCAGATACTAAACTCCACCCTCCCTGGTTGGTAACTGTCAGTTGATAGCAGAGAGCTAGCTAGAGAGAACTGACCAAAATGGAAGAAACAAAAACAAAAACATAGCGTAGTCCAGTATAAGTTAGTATTACATCTTATTTCTGCATTTCTTCACCAAGTAAGCAAAATTAAAAAAATAAATAAATAAAAAATCCTAACATATATCTTATTGAAGCAATTGGATGGTCAAAGCTGACAAAGCTGACAAAACATTACTGAGCATCATCATCATCATCATCATCATCATCATCATCATCATCATATACTGTATATCACTATTAAATGGCTGTAGTGTGATATGTGCTAATATTTATTATTTGTCTTTATTTGTTGACATATGAATTGACGGATTGATTTTACCATGCGAACTTCGAGCCAGCGATTGGCTGCTGTGAGAAAGAGTGAGGCGATGTTATTGGCATCTGTGTATTCCAAAAGTCTCTTCTTAAATTTTTGTTCATGTCTGCAACCAAACAGGAATCAAATAATTGTCTAAATAAACTCATTAACTATGAAAATATATATGGATAACATTCGGTAATTCTTCTTTTTAACCTTTAAGTGTGTGTAGTGTACCTGAAGGCTCTGATGGTGGTGAGACCCTCTATAGTCACTGAGAAGTGGGACAGCAGGGGGATCTGGGTGCTGTCCTCTAACTGCTGCAGATCCCTACAATTAAACACATGTGCGCACACACACACACACACACACACACACACACACACACACACACACACACTCAAAATGCTGATTTTATATAGTGTTGCAAATGTTGATAAATGCCAATCTGCTGTAAATTACGTTCATGGTCCAGCTTCTTTACTATATATTAAGTGACACCTACAAAATTCCATAAAAGGCAAAGCTCACAGAGATCTGAAAACAACAAAATTACCACTAAACAAAGACAGAGTGCTTATGAATTGAGGCATTCCAATACTGCAGCTTAGCCACTGCAGTGTGTCAGCTAACACAGACACACACTTACTCTTCCTCCTTTTATAGGGTGTCATTTCTTTTGTCCTACATGAGAGGCTAGTCTTATTTGCTAGCTTCTTTTATGGATTTGTTTTGGATTGCTTTGTTTCAATTCATTAATATGAAACATCAAGTTTCACACCGTTTCATTAAATCCGTGAATGCATTTGAAACAAATCAACAATTTAAACTTGACAGAATAATCCATTTATAAAATTGCAGCGATTTGAAGCAGATCGATCTTTATATTAGTGAATCTTCTATGCAAATTTATGAATATAAATGAATACCACATTTCTTTTGTTAAGGCTCCTGCAAACGATTTGTGCACAAATTTATTCTTATATATATAGTAGCTTGATAAATTAGGCCCACTGTTACCATATTATTAGCAACCGCTAAAAATGAACATTCATCCAGAACGGCTCGTAGATAGCCCTTTTGATACTAACTCTATTTTCTAAATGCAGCAAGTGATATCACAAAAATGATCAATCTTTTAAGCTCAAATTCAAATCCTGACTGCTGTCATAAATCATGAACTGATGATGAACTGATTAGCCAGCAGAGAACCCACCTGGATGCCACCCGGAAGTACTTCTGAATGAAGTAGCAGATGATGGCCAGTGGGACCAGAGCGAAGAGGAAGACTGGGGTGATGTAGGATATGACACCCACCGCCGACACACACAGCAGAGTGGAGCGGATCAAACACTCCATGGTAACCGGGATGTGCTAGATTCAATTCAATTCAGTTTATTAATGTAGTGATTTTAAAGAAATACACCAACATTTTTCAATAAAACTTCCACATGTCGAGACAGAAGAGTGGTCGCTCGATAACATGACAAGCTTAATTTTTTTGTCTTATTTATTTTTGGCAAAGTTAGAAGAAAAAGAGAGGCTGGTGATGGAATGACTGTTTATAGCTGCTATAAATGATAACAGGAGTCTCTTGTGAACTTGTCTCATGAACGTTCGACGACATTAAATGTAACTATCAACGATGAAAATTAGTGTTTTGTTTATAAATTAAAAAACTGTAATCATTGACAAATTGCTGTGGGATAAGGGGAATAAAACACTTCAGGATGTGCTGTTATTGAAAAATAATCAGTTTAATCAACCACTTCACATCAGGCCACATCACACCACTCCGTCACAGATTTATTTTCCTACTGTCCTGAAGTGGTTTATTCCTTTCTTAATGCTTCATTTACAAATAACTTTTGAAGAACAAATGATTTTTTAAAATGCATTTTTGGTATAAACATTCATAGACTCTCTGAACAAGTGCCCTTAGATGGCCATTATAAGCAAGTTGTATTATAAAATATTATAAATAAGTGGGTCTTTCTTACAGTATCTCTTTCTTTTTTGTCAGTAATTATTGTCAATTATTGTTAATGGTAATTGCACACACTACACATGTGGTAGCTAGAGATTAGTATGAAAAATGCTAGAATATTCCTTTAATAACATAAATGACAAAATGTGAGCACCTGTCCACAGAGGGATACTAGTTATTGATAACAAATATAACCTTAATTACCTGATCAATGATGTTGATGTCGCCAGAGAATCGGTTAAGGATATTCCCAAGAGGAGTCGTCTCAAACAACCTGAAATGTTACTTGAATAATAAACATCTACATAATAACTGCAGAATTTTATACTTAAGCTCTAAATCATTACTCAGTACTATTAGCCTAAACAAAATTTTCTGTTGTTTCTTGGGGAAACCAGCACCTCATCGGAGCGAGGATGATGATACGGAAAAGACTGCAGTGGAGCTCCTGAGCGACCCGGAGTCCCGTCCACTCCACGGCCAGAGAGGTGATCAAACATAACACGATACCCAGAAAACACAAGACACAAAAGACCTGAAGGTACAGAGAATGACTCTGCACACAGTCCTGGGGCCAGGGGGAAAGACAGAGAGAAATCAGTGGATAAAATATCATCTTTAAAGTAATACTTCAGCAAAAAAAAAAAAAAAGATACTTCTGTAGATTTGCACTAGCTCTAAGGGGCTAATGTAGCTTGTAAGTCATAGTTTGGCATTATAAACTACATGTCTGAATTGTTACATGCTCACTTTAAACAATTGTTCTACTGAATGGTTGAATAGAATGGAAGAAATTCCTCTACATTCATTATATGACTTCATGACAGTCCCATGAGTTTTGCACCATCCAAAAGAACCAGAAATG
The DNA here is from genome assembly GCA_037577455.1 of Pangasius macronema. NCBI lineage: Eukaryota > Metazoa > Chordata > Actinopteri > Siluriformes > Pangasiidae > Pangasius > Pangasius macronema. The sequence goes on from CM074950.1 coordinate 22,766,931, forward strand.
ATGAAATCCATAACCAACAAGAACATATTCTTGACCAAGATATTCAAACTGATTTGGTTGACTGAATACCTTCACAGACATCGATCATCCTCACCTGTGCGGATGTGCAGTTCCTCTCTATACTTTCTGTACGAGCTGTGATGGCCTGAGACGTCCAGTGGGCGAGCCAGTAGTCTATCGCCAGCATGAGTGAGTGTTTGGTGAGCTGTGACAGGATGAGCAGTGGAAGCAGCAGGAGGCCAGCTGTTCGCAGGTACGTCCCCAATGAGCCCCATAGCATTGTGTTCCTCTGATGCAGTTCAGCTGTCAGGCTGTCCTCATCTGTACACAGGGAACCATCTGTGGGGACCAAATGCTGTGGTCAGACTGGTGTCTTTCACTTTACGGGGTTTAGTGTAGCTCATGAAAAGGTGGCAGAAATTTTTAAGACATCTTCATACTTGATACATGTAATAATGCAACGATGCTCAGTAAAAGTCTCAGTGTTGAAGAAACACCTACTTTGTTGAGTTTGTGACAATGAAACTGAAATAACACAGAAGAAGTTGTTGAGGCTATTACAGAGAAGCAGAGTAGGCTATAACAGTGGTATTCAAGTAAAATATGTGAAGGTCCAGTTCCTTGCTTACAAAGGTACATCATTACTACTATTGCTCTTAGGGGTGTAATTATACTGTATACTGGTGTGATAGTATACCATTATAAGCAACTCTGAAATGGTCATAGAATTACATTTAGACAAGTATAGATTGATTACATCACATCACATCATATAATATTATTTCCATGTGTAGCATTCTCCACAATGTATGGTACAATATTTTCCATAAGTTTTTAAACAGGGTTGCCTTCTTTTATTGAATAAATAATGTGAAAATCATAGTATGAATCGATTCTAGGAGATTTCCAAAACAAACAATGTAATACCTGTACAATGCAGAATATCTGCAGTGTTGTACAGTATTTAAAATGCCTCGACTGGAGCTTATTAAGTTAATCAGACTGATTCATTTCTGAATTTTGCCAGTTAACAACCACAAACATCATTACGGT
>CM074950.1:22768083-22783009 GCA_037577455.1 Pangasius macronema
AAACACCTACTTTGTTGAGTTTGTGACAATGAAACTGAAATAACACAGAAGAAGTTGTTGAGGCTATTACAGAGAAGAAGCATAGGCTATAACAGTGGTATTCAAGTAAAATATGTGAAGGTCCAGTTCCTTGGAAGGATATGGAATTAACATGACTGAATGGTGACAGCAGTTACATTTTAATGCTTAACCATTTGGTCTTATTAACTTCAAGAGAAAGAAAAAAAGAGGCTGATGAGGGAACCACTGCTTATAGCTGCTAACAATATGACAGCAGGAACTAACTCCCACAAATGGATAAGTACTTAAAAAAATGTTAGTGTTGGCAAATTGCTTACACTCCAAAATGTGCTGTTAAAAAGAAATATCTTCAGTATAGTAAGAGTAACTCCATTTTGTGTTGGGCCACGTCACACCAGCTTTTATTCCTGACTTACTGTATATAATATTACAGCATACTATATTGATATTCAACACACTCTTTGAACTCTTATGTTCAAGTTTAATTTTGTGAAACCTAACACACAGTTTGCAAACTTTTCTACTGTATGTTCAACTATGAAAAGTAGGTTATAATGTAAATGACATATTTTCATATAATCATAAAAATACTTATACATCCACACTGTTGTCTGTATATGAAAAATACATCTGAACTGTGGAAAAAATTCTTCAAAATAGATTTTTTTTCATAATTCCTACTCATCCCAAGCCTAAGTGCTTCATTGTGCTAGCTTTACCCTCACTGACAGTAAGAGAAATGGCTGGAGATATCCCAAAATGTCTGCACAGGGGAAGCCATGATGGAAAGAACAACAACAAATACAGAGCAAGGTACAGCTATAAGCATGTACACACACATATACACACACACCGCACAAAAAGTACAGAAAACACTGTAGTGTATAGATTGATTACATCACATCACATCATACAAAATTATGGTATGAATCAATTCTAGGAGATTTCCAAAACAAACAATGTAATACCTGTACAATGCAGAATATCTGCAGTGTTGTACGGTATTTAAAATGCCTAGACTGGAGCTTATTAAGTTAATCAGACTGATTCATTTCTGAATTTTGCCAGTTAACAACCACAAACATCATTACGGTGTTGGTTCATGTTGCTCGCTGTGGGCTTCATTTTATTCACTGAATGAATAAGTATTGATTATCTGAAAAAATCAGTATAGTGTTTATTATTTGAGTGGGTAATCTATTCATCATTTCTGATGTGAATACACTGTTAAGATTTTACCTTCATCCTCATCCACACTGGCAAGTGTGTCTCTGGAGTACATCCTCCGGAAGCTCTTCCTCTTCAGCTCCACAGCGTTCTCCTGGCGGAGAAAAACAGAGCTCATGGTAAACCTTTCTCAGTAAACCTGACATCTGGCTATGAGGGAAATTACATAGGAATTAAACCTGAAAAATTACTTCTTTTTTCATTCCAATCAGGGTTCAAATTTTCTAAACTCCTAGCACAGTTAGCACAACAGCTATCTACATGGGCCAAACATTCATTGCCTTGACAGAAAAATGCATGAAAAGTGAATATAATTTTGAAAATGCCTGCAATCGTTTCACATTAAAACTCTCTACAGTATTTTTAGCAACGACAACAAGAAGAAAGTATCTTCAAGCGTTATTTGGCTAGGTAAGGGCTTTCAGCCTTCTGAATGAGTTTTATTCAGAACTCCTTCTTAAAGGGAAAACGTCTGTTGTAGGGGTTGTTAGGATACTTATAGAGGGACAAATCAAGCCTTTAGGGTGATTTATTTCTTTTTCTTTTTTCTAAAAATGTACCACTGGCATAATCCCACGTTCCTTTAGCCCAATTTGTAAATGTCTACTCACAAGTTCAAAACAAAATGTAGAAATTTATCATTTCATCACCTTGTTTTGTCTGTTCATCAGGGTTTTCCAGTGTTCAAACAGTTCAGGCTCAGCACACTGGATGTCCTTTAAGGTGCCTTGTGCCTGGACTGTCCCATCCTTCATGGCTATGATCTTCGGGATCATAGAAAGAAAATATAAGTTATGTATGGAACATTATAATAACTTCATAGTCGTCAACTACTAAAAATTAGAAGTTGTTCAACCCTTAATGCAGAGCCATGTTATTAGTGTATGAATGTATAACAGATGTGTGGTTCTCACCCAGTCTGCATGTGGTAAGTACTGCAGTTTATGTGTGACCAGAACCACCGTCCTTTTCTCCTGTCTGAGGAACTTCAGAATTCCTTCCAGCATCAGGTGGTCACTCAGGTGGATGTCCAGAGCTGAGAATGGGTCATCCTAAAGGTAATGGACAATTTTATCTGTTTGTACACACAAGGAATGTGACCAAATATGAATACAGTTAATTTGGAATAGATAGTGAACAGATAGTGTGTTCTAAACGGATGCAGATAGAAGGCACACAAGCGGGACATGTTTACTTTCATGAGGGCGGTCAGATATAAGGGTCACAGGACAAAAAAAAAAAAAGAAGGATGTTCAATACCATTAGTGTGTGCCACTGCATTCATTCATCATCCTTAGTAACTGCCTGGTCATGGCCACACTGCTCTAGGCTACCAGTTTGTTTGCGTCCAGTTTAGGCCATGCTCACTTTCCATTTACATTTGAATACAGATACAGCTATGGATATTTGGCGCAGTAGAAAACTAAATGAGCCACGCATGGATGTTTATCATTATCGCTGAACAACTGAAATTGAAACATTGCTACTAAGGTCTTGAAGAATTTGAGATTTTGTGACTTTCTAAACCTACTATGTTTCTTTTTTCCCCCAGAGCAGAGCTAATATGAGAGGTACTGTATCGTTGGTCTTGTTGTTTTGTAACAGTTGTTTCTGTTGTACTGCTCGCATTTTCCTTTCTGTTTTCCTCCTTTTTTTTGAAGGTTTATGCAAAAACTTGTAGGGATTGTTTGGGGCAATTACTAATCCCCATCTGCCATCAACAGATGGTTATAACATGGCCAGGATTCAAACTCACATTTCCTGACAATATGGGGAATGCTTAAACTGCTGAGCTACAAGGGACCCTATACCTCAGTACACACTGTTCTCAGTACAGCCAAAAGCTGGTTTTTAGACTGTGTGATTACAGCGGCCTTTTAAGATTATCACTTGTCATATGGTACAAGATGATCCCAATACAATCATGGGCGAATTCTCGAACAGTTAAGGTGTTTGGCATGTCTAAAGACCTGCAATTAAAGAACATTTTACATTCTTATGTCACCAATCAGTATGACCTGGGCTCAAGCAGAAGTCCATTAGTATGTTTCATTTATGTTTCTTCATTGCCACTACATGTGGGTTTGTTCTGAGTGTAATCCTATGCTGCCCCCTGATTGGTGCATTTAGAAGATCATCATAGCAGCAGTCACACTTTTTTAACCAAAAATTTGGACATTACCAAAACTTTGGCTGTTGTCTTTGGTTACAGTGGCACTAAATCAGGTGCCAGTCAGAATCACATTATGAACTCAGATTAAGGAGGTAAGTGGGATTTTGTAAATGAGCTGCACTTACCAGAAACACCACTTTAGTTTGCTGATAAAGAGCTCTGGCTACACTGATGCGCTGCTGCTGCCCGCCAGACAGAATAATGCCCTGAGAAAGAGACAGAGAAACCTGAACAAATACACACGCATACACATATATATACACACAAACGCACACACAAACACATACCCTTTCTCCAACCACGGTTTGGTCTCCTTGGGGAAGTGTGTCGATATCAGGCTGGAGCTGGCATGCCTCGATCACTTCTGCATACCTGAAGACAAAATATATTTAAATTGCGATATAAATTTGCTGTCTTCTGATCTATACCTTCATGAATATCATTTTTACTTGCAATATTTACTCCCATGTCTTCTACATATAATTCATTCATTCATTCATTCAGCTCTACCTCCATCTCCACTCCTATAAGAAGGGTGAAAGTTCTTTTCCTAAATGGAGCCATCAAATACTATTTGTGCTTCAAATTGGCACTATTTGCCTGCAGCAAAACTTACGTAAGCTTCAGTACACTTCTAAATGATTGTGCTGGACATGTAGGGCACTTAATAAGGAAGTCTGGTGGAGGATTTAATATGGCAGGTCTTCCATCTTGCTAAGGGGCTTTAAAGCCCTATTCAAACAGCATTAGTTTCACATGTGTAGGCAAGGCAATTTACATGAACATTTTCCTCAAATATGGTAGTAAATTACTCAGAAAACAATTTTTTTTTTAGAAAACTAAAATGACACTGTAAATACATTTAGCATTGAATTTACTGAGCTCTGCTATATTGAGGTCAAATGTCAAAACGGTGTCAAAATGGTGTCACAACTCACAAACTCGTAGCTGTAAGAAAATTCTGACTCCCAAAGTGATGAATATCACAAATGTGGGCTGATCATATGGAATCTTCTTGTGAGCACGTATTAATCTCAGTTTTTCCTTCTCTCAAGTGCCTGTTACTAGTCTTGGCTTCTGAGAAAGTGATATTTGGACTTGATTTTTGGATAATCTGGACAAAGAAAACTGGAATAAAGAAGGAGTAGACGAATATCAGCCATTATTAGCAAGTGACACTGATATCAACTGTAATCTTTTGGCCATCACGTTTCTGACATTAGCATTATCTTGTGACTAGCAGGCGAAGAGCTAGCTAGCTGATGCTTGTTCTTTAGATAATGTCAGCTACACTGCTGGAATTTTTATGTGTTATTACAGTTGAATGACTCTTATTGTGACAGGCCAAACAAAATGATACAGAAGAGCAGTTAAATAAAGATGTATCTTTGTGGAACAACACAACAAAACTATAAAGATTAGAAAACTTTTAGAAAAAGTGATGGAAGTAGAAGTGTTTATTGGGTTCTAATAGTTAAGAAGCCACAAGAGTGTCTGAAAAGGCAAAGGTTTTTTTTTTTTTTTCATTTCCCACAAGGCAATTTGCTAAGCAGACAAAGGCATTTCAATTTGTTTTCAGGGTCGAGCAGAAACCCGGCAGAATGAGGTATTGTGTTTGTGCAGAGAAGTGTGCTTGCTCCACTGAAGCACAGTGCACATTTCTATCTATCAGCAGCCCTGGCTTTTCACATGGCTAACCATGAAGAGAAGAAAACACGAAGAACACTGGTAACTGCTCAATCAGAGCTGTACTGTTCTGTACCTTTTCTTGTTAGGGGCTGTGTCGAACAAGATGTTCTCCTCCACTGTGGCATTGAGGAGCCATGGCCTCTGAGAAGCGTAGGCCACCGAAGCTCTCTTCCTACAAATCAGTGCCATGGTGTCATGTAGGAATGGTAATGTAGGTGTACTGAAACTGAATCTATAATTTGCTTGCACTGATAAGAATATACGTTACGTACTCGAGTGCTTTTGGGCCAGTAACAAGCAACCTGGAGACATGAGGAAAGGAAGATATTCATTATGTAAATTAAAGGAGGGGGTGATTCATTGATTTTTAATTTTTTTCTTTTGTAAACAGAGAGATAATAAATAATGGTGAGACTAACATACAGTACTAGTATTATATATCTAATGTGCCTAGGGTTAGGCATATTAGATATATAATACTAGGGTTAGGGTTTGAGTTAGGTTAGAGTGATAAAGAAATTTGATTATAATAGAGCTAGATAATTAAAATAAAAATGATAAACACACAAACAAACAAATAAATAAATTCTGCAGACAGCTTCATGAGATAATGAAAATGTAGAAATTAAATTATATAGTATTTTTGCATATTAAAATGAAAAGTCTTTTGACCTAAACGCAAAAATACGTCCTTTTCTTCAACCCATAACTATCTATGAGCAAAGCACAGTCCTGATGTACAAATATTCCACGGAAATTTATTTGTAGTAGTTTTTTTTAAACTGATAATTTTCCACTTTCTTTCTTCTTTAATATATTTTCCCCCTCTATTACCAACTTTTAAGCCAGAGAAGTGCTGTCACAGTAGAAAGACTTGTATTCATATGTAATCATTTACTGTAAAATGGGCGTTCTTCAGATACAAAAATATTCTCAGGTTGGAACCATATGCAAATTCCTGCACTGTACCTGTTATTCTCTTCCTCTTCCTGATCTGGCAATCTGTTGGGTGCAGATACACAATGTATAGAATTACCTTAACTCCAATGAAAATATTAATGTGTTAATAAACACAGCAAAGCAATGGTTGATTATGATCTGTGTGTTACTTGTTCCATGTGACACTTCCTGAGATCTTCTGCATTTCTCCCAGAGCAGCTAACAGTAGGGAGGATTTTCCACATCCTACCTGTCCTACAATCATAGTCAACGCACCTATAACACACACACACACACACAGAAAGTAAGAAATTACCTAGCAAAATGTACCATTCGTTTTCAGTAAGTGCTTCATTCTGGGTTGTGGTGGACCCAAAGTCTATCCTGGGAGCACTGGGAGCGAGACAGGAATACACCCTGGATTGGAGGACAGTCCTTCGCAGGGCACTTTGCACTTGCCATCCACCAATTGCCATGTTTTTGGGAGTTGGGAAGAAACCAGGAACCCAGAAGAAATGCACACAGACCCAGAGAGAACATGGAAAACTCCACACAGACAGGGACCCTGGAGCTGTGAGGCTCAATAAAATAATGCACAACTTACCAAAAGGAACCTTAATGTTGATGTTGGTCAGAGTGGGACATCCCTGAGTCCAGGTGAAGTAGCCATTCACAATCTACAGTATATAGTATAGTCATTATTTAACATTTATTCAAGTAAAACCAACAGCCCTAGCTGGAAACAACCTGGAAATGATTGCTACCTTGAGACAGATATTATCCTCATTTGCAATAGACATGTTCTGGTTCGGATCCTGCTGTGGCATCTTACTGTTCTTGTCCTGCTTGGCTTTGCTCTTCCGGTTAACCAGCTGTGAGGCCTGGAGCTGCAACGTGTACTGAGAAAGGACAAACAGTAACCGTAGTCCTGTTAGTGCAGATTTGGTGTTTGCCTTTGCATGTGAACATTCAATTGAAGATTGAAGATTGAAATTGGAGATAGTAGTAGCATGTACTCACAACTGAATTTATGCTACTGTGGTTGTTTGTATCAGTTGGCGTGGGGGTATTGGGTTCTTGATCAAGTTCAATCTCTTCGCTAGCAAAGAATTCGCTAAGTTTCTGCACACTGAAACAGACAGAGATGACGATAAATAGCATAAACACTTTGTCTTATTCTAGAATATTCCAGAATGTTTATCTAATGTGCAACATATTTCCTGAAAAGTATCATTCCGTCAGTATAAAGTGATGTTTTATGCTAAAGCTAGTACTGCTACTACATGCTGAAGTACCAAATTTACCATAAAAACACTTACATACAAATTATAATTAGATCTGATTATAATAACAAATTATAAGGCTTGACACTTTGCTAACATGTCTTTTGAATGCTGCCATCAGATATACTTCGTAATAATCCATACCATGTCTGGTATGCTAGGTTTACTATTAATTGGTATAAGAAAACTTGCATAACGTGTGTACTCAGTGAGAAGGAAGGAACATATAAACGAAGTAGAAATTTTCCATGAATTATCATCTATCCTACTTTGCTTTTATGCATCACTAATTATTCACATATTCTTATATTTTTACTTTTATATCATGTGAGTTTTCAGATAAGCAGATGTGTACTGTTAGAGGAAAATGATCAGTGACTATCTGGTGTTTTATATATGTCTGTTATCACCTTGAAGTTAATTATTTTCATATGATCGAAGGACTTTATACAGTATTTGCATATAAATTCCTGAGATGTTGTGTTCCATTTACACCACAGACCACAGCTGACCATCTTTTTTTTACTCTCATAAAGCTAACAGGACAAAAAATGCAGCTTCTTACCGATTTCAAGAATTCAACAGTGCTGTGATATAATAGATTGGAACACACAGGGAAATTGTGATTATGTCCAGACATGGTCAGTCACCTTACAAGCGCCTTAACAGTTGAGTGTAGTACACTAGAGAGCAGGAAGAGGGGCGTGACCAAGATGTGAAAGAGTGAGAGAGAAGCAAATGCCACAGCAGGAGAGAGAGCAGTGTCTGCAGAGCTGTGTACATAGGCATGTACTACAAACGTCTGAGGAGACACAGCAAAATGCAAAGAGTTCATATATTAGACATTATGTGATTCAAATTGGGACATTTAGCCTAGAGTCAGGAGAGATGTGAGGTTTGGAAAGAGAAGCATACTCACTGTAAGAACCGCTGCGATTGGAATGGCTGCATTAATGAAAACTGGAAGGAAAAAATGCACAAAGTTAAAAAACTTTGTATTTAAAGAGCCTCCTGTTGGCTCGGAAATGGATTTTGCTAATTGCACAAACAATCTCACTCACAAAGTGCATTTTTATGGAGAAATAGCAGAGCTCTGTTTCAGATGGGGACCGGGCTAATTTTCCAGGTCAATAAAAAAAAAATCCACTGCATAAAATTTTGCAACTTTTTATAATTTTTTTATAAATTATAAAACATTTTTATAATGTGTCTTTTGAATTATATGATTATTATAGCTCAGAAACACTTTTAAACATTACAATCTGCACATTTAAAGAAAGAAATATATTTTTTTTGTCTTTTAACCCTCTACTACTAATGGATTTTTATTACTTGAATTAGTTCAAGAAATAAAAATATATTTCAAAATTAAAAAAAAAAAAAATAGGGGGGTAATTTGTAAATTGTTGCCATATGGCAACAATGTGCAGGAAAGGGTTAACTCAGAAACATGGCTCCAGCAAGATTTCGGTTGAGTTTATCAGAGGATGTCCTACTTGAGAGTGATGTGTACAGGGCGAAGGCTCGGAGGCTGGTCAGCTCTTTTTTTCTCGTCTCCTCCACACTGGATCTAAAGATGTTCTCCCAGGCATACAATTTCAGTAGCTTAATGCCCCTCAACATCTCATTAGTCTTCTTCAGTCTCTCACTGGAATACTCCTGCAACACACACACACACACACACACACACACACACACACACACACACACACACACAGAAAGCAATAAATGACCTAGCAAAATGTACCATTCTTCTTCAGTAAGTGCTTTATTCTGGGTCTACACTATGTCTATGTGTGTTTCATGGTCAGCTGTTGCAAAGAACCCTTGCTTCATTGCAACCTGAATAAAGTAAAAATAATGGATAAATTATTAAAAAAATTATAATCCCACTGTCACTCAGAAGATGACGAGTTCCCATTTGAGTCTTGATTCTCTCAAGGTTTCATCATTATGTAGTTTCAGAGAGTCTTTTTTTTACTTGCCATTGTCACTTATTACTTGCTCATTAGGGATCTAAATCTACATCTGAATTTCTCTAAAGCTGCTTTGTGACAACGTCTAATGTTAAAAATGCTACATAAATAAAAATTGGATTGAATTTAATTGAATTTTGATGTCCCTCCCCTTTTGATCATTTGTGCTGGTGAGCTAATCTACTGCAAATCTTCCTCAACTTGTTAAGATTTTATCATTCATGTCTTGCAATCATGTTTGAAGCACCAGCACTAACTCCAAACTTTAGTTTTTCTGTGCTTTAAACAAATTTGGCGGTGTTCACTTTACAAATGGAATTAGCCCAAATATTGTCACATCTCATTTTTTTGAGATGTAAACACAAAAATCTGATTTTTTTTATCCACACTGAGCCAAGCTAGCTTTTTTCACACCGCAAGACAAATCGGATTTATTCCTTAAATCCAATTTTTAGACTGAGCATTGCAAATTACAAGTGACCACGTCCAACCTGATTGTTCAGATTGAAATTACATTTGTCCAAAGGTTGTTATAGCAACATGGTGGGTGAACATACACCAAATGCTGCAAGATTAGGCTTCATTTATTAAGCTGGATAAAAACAAATTTATTTGTGAATTGTTCCAGGGAGCATTTCATGGAAATTCAGTTAGTTTGGAAAAATGTTTATATCCTACGAGAGCTCCTGAGTCCACTAATATGTACCTTGACTAGTTGCTTTCAAATTGTATGATTGGTGATTATTTACTGGAATTTTTATGCACGGATTACTCTGTCACATTTGATTGCTTATTTATTTCAATTGAATAACCAGTTGAACAATTTATTCAAACTTTTGTGGCCATATTAATTGGCTGAATAAAAGCAATGAAAAACAAATCCATCAATTAAGGTAAGCAAAACTACTTAGACTACAATTAGGACAAACAAAATGGAACCTAATAAAAGTAGGAAGTGTTAGTGTGTGTGTGTGTGTGTGCACTGCACTGGCTGAGCTGCATTACTGGAAGATTTGGTGCATGCCAAATTTTGGCACTCTTTCACTGTTTAGTTGTCATTTTTGTTGTTTTCAGCTCACTGTGAGCACTTTGTGGCCATCACTGAATGTAAATCAAGTGTGCTGTGAACATACTTGGTAATTTATGAAGATAATTTTGTAAAACTGGTGGAAATCTTTAGTTAAATGAGGCCCAATGTTCTGTCACGATTTTGAATGTATTCAGTGCATAGAAGAGTGACAGACGAGGTTAGACAAGGTCCCGTTCTAAGTTACCTTCAAGTTAGTTCTAGTCCATATTCTTGGGGCAAAGAATTTTGATGAGCTTGATGCTTACCAGTGTGCTTTTCTGCGTTCGTGAAAGCTGTGTGGCCACAAAGTATTGCATCGGGGCGAGAATGGCGATCACTGTAGCTCCAATCAGAGCACTGATCCCCAATAAATAGTATAGCAAGATCACGCCAATAGTGACCTGTTAAGAAAGATACCATAGTGGTTAACTAAATCAAAAGTAGGTAACCTTCGCCATCATTTTTTGCTAATTTGACCCAGATACTTTACAATATTTTGTTGTAAAGGAAACTCTCAGCCGGTGATACCAATGTGAGCGTTGTACACTGAATATTAAATGAGATAAAATCTCAATATCTTGGTCATATTCATTGAATTGTTCTGATGCTCTTTATTTCATTAGAATATGATGGAAATACTATATAAGGTTCTACATAGAACTATATAACTACAGTTATGATGTCATTTTTTTTGTTAAGTGTATCCATCAATATTGGATGATATAACATTCTACCAATCTATGCTACTGACAGTATACATTTATAAATGCATGTATTTCACCTGCACTGGCATGGCACACAGGTTGGGACACAGAAAGAAGAACCACATTAGCTGCTCGGTGTCTCTGGCCACCAGATTGCAGATCTGAGAGATGGTCATGTCTCCCATGGACATGTTGGAGGTACTCAGGCACATGATCTTATTGTAGATCTTACACTGAAAACATGAAACATAGATGACAGACCACATACCACCAAGGAACAGCACTCTGGCTGAGGGCAAACGCTACATTTGGGACAAATTATGATCTAAAACTTAATTGCAAAACAAGCATTAAAAATTGTTGATTGAATTTGGATCAGCTTACAAAGCTACACAGTTGGCTAATTTTGAGCCACAATACATTTACCTTGTCATAACTGACTGTATGTGGATAAACTATGTGCGAAAACCAGATCTGACTTACTTTTATAAAACGTTTTTCCACAAAAATTCCCATAAATGCCTTTACATTTTTAAAGCATAGATTTCAATAACCTGGTGATGTTCACTTCTTTGTAGTATTGTAATAGTAATTTTGCTCAATAAAAATATTTATTATCTTGAACAAAGTTAATGTACTAAAAAATTAAATATGCATTTGAATGGCTGATATAAGCACCTGGATGGCTCCTCTGATTTTAATGCCGGTCTCCATGGCGGCGTAGTAGGAAGCCTGTAGGAATGTCCTTTGAAGGAGCAGAGCTAGGAAAAGCAGCACTGCTAACACATAGGCATTCGCTAAAAATGCCTGAGAGGAAATGAAGTGGATGCCTAGCAGCTTGACCTGTAACACACACAAACAATGTGATGTGACAGCCTGCATGCACAGCAGGACAATCTGGATATCACATATATTTTGATCACAGACCCAATTTCAATATTAATAACTGTGATAATACTGTGAGGAAGAAATCAGTTCTCGAACTGTGATCTAAACAAACGTGCATTTTAATTCAAAATGCTCAACAGTACTGTTTGTGCTGAATGATGTATTGTGTGTAAAAAGAAAATAAAAGACAAACAAGAGCGACATCAAATGCTCGCAGCAAATTGTTGAGTGTATGCTAAATTTCATCCTAGAATAACTAGTACTTAATATATCATATTGATTTTTTCTGTGGTCAAGCGTGACCATGTTTTAAGGCCATTCTTGTTAATATGTGTACATTAATGCAGCAGTGCTGGCCCTTAATATACTCGTAATTAAACACATGCATAATTGAGTACGTGATCTCAACACGGTGTTCGGAATTAACAGATTATATGCAAAAGTGTGTCACGCTGACATCTTGCTTTAATCCTCTTGCTCTCTTTGCTAAAATAGATATCTCACTGATGCAGGCCATGTCTTGGATTTCATATCAGACGAATAGAAATTGTTCAGTGCATCTTATCTTCTGCTAAATTAATCAGTATTTCAGGATAAAGACACTCTATAACAAGCTCACTTTCTTGTCATAGTAACTTTAGGCAGAAGTTAGGGATGACTGTTTATAGCTTCTACAATGTAAGTGGTGAGCATATGGTTTGTGGCTGTTTGACAACATTAGATGTAATGTTGTAATTTAGATTTAATTTGTTTGCGATATTTAACATTTTTCTTTAAACTGGATAATAAGAATGTGGTTACCGGTGGCTTGATGGTGTGATTATCACGGCTGATGTGGTGAACGATGCCGGAGATGCACAGTGGCCCAGTGAAGCCCAGCAGGTCGGCCAGGAAGCGGTGAGTGATGCTGAGGAGCAGAGGACCTCCAAATGCCTGCCTCAGAGCGTACCGGATCGATTGTGGGCTTCGTGCAGCGATCATGCCTTGCTCCTACAACACACACACACACACACACACACACACACACACACACACACACACACACACATAATTCATGCAAATGAAACTTCTACATTTTCTGGCCTCATTGTTATTTTTGGTCAAGCACAGAACTGTCTTGAAAAAGCTTCAAATGCTAACCATCTTGAACATTTCCTGGTCACTCTTATCCTAACTTTGATTACGTGGTTAAGGTTCTGTGCTACTATTGTGAAGGTTGTGACTTCAAATCATATGCCTGCTAGAGAATTTCTCAACACTCACCTGTTCAGCTATTAGCTGGATTGAATTCTGCCTCACATGCAAGTTATGTTGGATAAGTATGCCTTCAGAATTCTAGTCGGACTAGTATACTGTATGTATTAACTTGCAAATGAATTGCCACTGGTCCTCATTTCTCTGTTCACCACTGATAGGGGCTTCTATGATGTTTCCTGAATCCTTCATTTGGTTAGCTAAAAGCAATGAAGTAGACTCATGGTGTATTTGTAGAGATAAAAAAAGTTCTGAACTGAAGGTGTATATATATAAGTACTCTTGTCTTTGCATACCTTCTGTGCACTGAAGGCCTTACATAGCTTCTGGTAGTTGGTGAGTGCTCTCATAGCTATGGGCAGCTTGCCGATGGTTTTCAGGTGGATGGGCCGTTTGTGGGCCGACGTGATAAATGTGTTCATCCACCAATATGTGCTCTTGGACAGCAGGTTGACGAAAGGCTGAAGGAAACGCACCCCAAGGTCCTGCAGGTCTTCGGGAGGCTTCACTTCAGTCGGGTGTGGGAAGAATATGTAGCGCTGGAAAACAAGAGCACCAGATGGAGAACAGCAAAAGATTTCTTTAGCGCTACTCTCATACCATCTAAAGTAATTGTGGCTATAGATAACAGAAATAGCAATGCATTGAGTGCCTTTCTGGTACAGAACCTAAAAATAATAATAAAAAAAAGCTTAACGAACAGAACACGGATCAGTATTCTTCTTTATCAGATAACAGTGCTGTTATTTGACCCAAGAAGAACTTTCTCTTCTCTTCTTTTGATTGAATATTGATGGGGTAATTTTCAAACCTGATTCTCAAACTCAAGATTGGTAGGTCCACAGCTTCTACACACATTCAAAATTTGTGTTTTGTTTTGCTTGAGCGGCGTAGCAGTCTAGGACTGTCTGAAAGAGGCATGTCAATTAAGCATGCTCATTAGTACATTCATCATTCATTCATTCATCTTTAGCAGCCGCTTTTTCCTCATCAGGGTTACAGTGGATCCAGATGTGAGGTGGGAATACACCCTGGATAGGACACCAGTCCATAGCAGGGCACCACATACACTCAGTCACACCTCAGGGCTATTCAATGTAGCTAATCCACCAACTGAACCCATGGAGACACAGGGCAAACATACAAAGAAACTCCACACAGACATTACCCCGAGCTCAGCATTGCCCAAGACCACTGGAGCTGTGAAGCAGCAATGTTAGCCCACTAGTATAGTAAGCCATGTCCAAATGGACAGTTCTGATAATCAAACTCAAAACTCTTCAGATGTGGCAAAATATGTGGGCAAGGCTTTCACTGTGCACCAATGTAGCTGCCCAGGACTAGGGAACTAGGACTTATTATTAACTACACTGGTGGACATTGGATAATTTGCAACAGAGAGCCCGATATGGTGGCAGTGGTAGCTTGTCACTAATCAGTACAGCTCTGCTAAAAAAAATAGATCCCAAAGCTGCCCAAATTTTGGTTAAAATCATCTGCCAACCGAAAATCCCTAAAGTCTCTCTTTATAAACCATAAACCAACATTACTTACTTTCTGTAAATAGTAGAGATTTTTTTTCTTTCCTTTATTTTTTTAAAGAATTAATTCTTCAGTACAAAATGGTCTGTCTTCACTGCAAAGGTTATGGAGAGATCCCAAGACCATGACTTAACCTCACCCTGATAAACAGCTTAAAACAG